>JAHWFP010210913.1:192736-208644 GCA_023313725.1 Lithobius niger
GCAGATGACTTTGCCAGGATCCCTTTCCTAGTTACAGGTTACTTGCAATACAAGCAGATACGAGAGCTTCCACCATTCGGCAACTACGACACAGACATGAGATCGTACATCTTTTCGCAACATAAAAAAATAGATCCTGTAAGTCTTGTTACATTACGATTTTAACTCACCATTTCTTGATTTTTTTTTCATAATTGTTAGGCCTCGTCAAGTAGGGGAAGGGGTCACAATAAAACACTGATCAAACTAGAGGAAAACGTCATTTTGGACCTCAGGAATGGTACAGCAGTCAAAATATGTAAAAGATCAGTTTCTGGAGGACCCCCGCGGACCCCTCATCATGTGAATGTTTAAACTGTTTTGAAAGTATCAGTATCAGTTTTTTTTTTTTTTTAATAATTTTTGAGCCTTAAGTCAGCCGAAGCGATTTAATGCTCATGTGGCTGAACCGGCTCAATTTTGAACATTACCAGACTTTTTTGAGACGAAGAAATATCTGGTAAAGGGAGGAGCCAACCCAGGGATTTGAACCGGGAAACCTCCGATCATTGCAGGGACCGAAAGGTTGTCCAGAATTGGCCAGAATAGTTCCCATAGCTGCTAAAGGAGCATGGTAGCCTCTTCCTTTACCCTGGCCGGCAGTCCTGGCAGAGACTTTGCCAGGATCCAGGGGTTCGACCAGATCCGAAAACCTCCGGCAACAAGGCTGAGGTCTCTTGCCGCTCAGCCACGATGACCATAGTATAGTTTTTTTCCCCAGTTTTTTTTCCAGTTTTTTTCAATAAACTATCTAGAAAAGCATTGCCCATGGTTCCTTGGCTTCTTCTTTCAGGTGCTGACTATGTTGGCATACAAGTAAATAGTGCGTTCATTGGAGCCGACCAAGCAGAGATCCATTTACGAATCCACTTCAATGCAAAGCTTTGTATTCGCATCAATTAAAATCAGACAATGTAGCACCCAGTGGTGGAGTTAAAACAGAAAATTTAAATCGGACGTGTGTTTGAGGATTAATCAAAGTGACAAAAAAGCAGAGGTGGTGTGAGCTGCTCAACTATTTAATCACCAGTTCCGAAGCGCGTAAATCTGCTGCATAGTTAGTAAATATCAGGATGGATGTAATGCCCGCTGAAATTTTTGGCGGCATTAATTCTCAGTTTACTCCAAATTTGATGCTTTTCAACAAAAAGTATTCAAATATACGGGTGTTTTGTCTGCTGAAAAAACAAAGTCGGAAAACCGCTCGTCGCAACTGCCGTCAACGCCATCCAGCGATGCGTTATGAAAGTAAAAGGACAAAGAAGCAAGATGCGATGCACAACCGAAAAAATGAGCCACAACGCTGTGAAACGGATTGTTTGCAATTGCTTCTCTCCATTTTGTCGACTGATGGCGCCCTAGTCATATACTTATAGTATGAATCTCGACACAAGGTGGGTATAAGGAACATCAGTGTTTTATACATCTTCATTAACTCAACCTTGTCCTTTTGCTGAGGTACGTTTTCCTTACAACTAGTGGTAACTTGTCGGTACGAAGTGCTGCTTACTTAATTTGGCTACAGCAATTCATCTGCAGACGGTCTACAGGCATACGAAAAACGCAATTTTTTTTTTTTGGGGGGGGGGGTACATTGTTTTTGTACCTTCAGTTCAGGGTTTTGAATGGGGGGAAGTCATCGAAAATCTGGGTCACAGTTTATTTCCTCTGACCACCCCCCCCCCCCCACGCGAAAAAATAATGACCAGTTTCTTACTTTTTCGGGACTGCTGTGAAAGTTTAAAATTTAGACCGTTCATCTGGGTTATTGGGTCAACAATAATTTCCCATAACTTTTCTAGCTTTTCGAGGTGTATTTTTCGCTTTTCCATTCCTTATCTTAATCCACATTTTTATTAGATGTTAAGGCACGTATGTTCCTGCAAAATTTGATTTAGTTAATTTTCTGGTCGATTTCAAAAAGTTTATCTAAATTACACCTACGGCGGGCGTTTGTTCGTTTATCTTCGCAATGCAGTAATTTCTCTTCAAAACCTCCACGCAAGAGAAAGTTAAGGCATAAAATAAAATAGGACAGAATAAATATCGAAATTAATTTTCAATTTTTGAAGAAACTCAATATTAACTGTGCCGTACGCTAATAATGTTCTGGTATTTAACGAGAGTCTACTGTAACACCCAAGAAAATTTCGAAAATGTCGTAACTTTAGTTACGTTTTAATTTGATGTATCTCAGATGTCCAACAAAAGAATTTCTGTTCGAAAGAATTGTCTGAAAGTAGCCGCATGCACAAGGGGAGGGAGAGAGGGGCAGACCAGTGGGGGGTGGGTATTGCCCCTGGCCTTTTCGTAAAAAGCCAATTTAAAAATGGCGTATTGCACCACATGTGCTGGTGCCTGAGAACGGGCGAAAAGACCTGAGAAAGGGCTTAAGGACCTAAAAAAAAGGCCTAAAAAGCATAAAAAAAAAGGTAAGACGGAGGCAGAAAAACGTAAAAGAAAAAACACAGCAAAAAAAAAAAAGGCTCAAGAAAAAAAATGTGTGCCGCTAGAACTTACTCATGCCCTTTTACGAAAAACTGCCTTGCCAGTCTGCCACGCTACACGGTCTAAAAGTGAAATCAGCTGGTTCCGGAAACATAATTGGCGTATTTTCCACATCCCATGCCATCCCGGAGCCATCCCACCCCGCCCCTCATTCAAACATTTACAAGAGTTTTTCGAGCTTGTAAATACCCCGAAGCCTATATAAGTATTAGTTCACTTCATTTAAAAAAAATAAAGATTAGCATTGTAAAAGAGAATAAAAGCAACTAAATAATTTTAATTGGCTAGCTAGTAGCAATGAAACGTCTTCACTTCAAAACAAAGTCAGTGGGTCCTTGAATGGAGAGAGATGCGCATCCGTTTATTTTATTTGTTTTGTTTTAATCTGCCATCTTTGTCTTCTTCGCTCTGTTGACTGTATTGTCCTGCTCCAAATGCTCAACCTCAATTATCAACTTGTCATTGGCCTCTCTCTGCTCGTCTCAGCGCCTCTGGCCCAAATTCGCCCACTATAAAACCATGCGACACGTCCTTGACCAACTCATTAGCACAAGTGCACAACAATCATAAGGTATGTAAACTTTAAACATCAAAATTACTATGATATGCAAAGAAAGGTAGAAGGCAAGCCCGGAATAGCCATAGGGCCACCTGGACCACAGTACCAATGGTACACGGGCCCTATCGTCGATTCGTAAGGGGGCCCCTTTAGTTTACATAGTTATAAATGAAATTTTTTTTTGTTAATGTTAAATTCTTTTTTTTTTTCGTGAAATTTCCTGAGTGGTTGTTCTTAAAATATGTCCCCTCCCTTAATCATTTCATATCAGTCTTTAAATGACTAGACTGGCCTTGCGCATTTATAATTTCACCCCCCCCCCCCCTCCGCCACCATCACCGCTCTGGGATTGTGCTTTAGGGCCTCTTTAAAACGTCATGGCACCTGGGCCGATAGTTCATCGGGGCTGGTTGAAGGTGAGTCAAATCAATTATACAACGTTCATCAACTGAAAATGTTTGCGATGAAATAATTAGATACTTTATTTAGCAAACATGTTGGAAAATTAAGTAGTCGTATGAGTCACGACACTGTACAAATATGACTTGTAAAGCAAAAACATTCTACACACCTAGAAAATGTTTTTTATACGTTTTTATCAGAAAAACACAAAATCGGTTCACAATATTTGTATTGGCTAAGAAGACAAACCTAAAAAAAAATTAGCGTTTATGTAGTGTTCAGACATGAAGTGTGTTTAGCATTCAATTTGCAACACTTAGTAAACACATGCTTGAAACACCTCTAAAGAAAAAAAAGTGTTTAAAGTAAAACACTACTGTTTTTCTTTAAATGCTTTTGTCTTTAAATGTGTTTCAAGCATGTCTTTACAAAGTGTTGCTGTTTGAATAATGCTAAACATATTCCACGTTTCTTAGTATAATGCGTACGTTTTTGAAAGGAGTGTCTAACATAAGAGCTTGTTTTTCACATGTTGTGAAATAAACACTACAGTTTCAAGATAAAGCAATACTATTTTATTTTAAATGCTTCCGTCGCTACATGTGTTTAAACGCTTGTTTATAAAGAGTTGGAAACTGAATGCTATAGTGTTTACAATTAATCGCATTTCATGTTTAAAGAGACTACATAAGCAATAACGTTTTAAAAGGTTTCTTCTGAGCCCATGCTATCTGTAAAACGATTTTTATTTTTCAGCCAAAAATGTTTAAAAACGTTTTCTAAGTGTGTGTACGATGTGTTTATTTTAAAACATCTGTTTTTCCATTGTCAATTGCAAAAGAATTTTACTTCAGCCTTTTCAAATTAAGAATTCTAGTAATGAAGCCTCTGCCCTTCGTAACCGGGGAGGGGGGGGGGCCTTAGCAACCGAGGCGTGGAGACATTTCAATAATTCGGTATTTTTTTTTCTTAGTATTATGATTTTTTGCTGATTTTTAAATTACCGCGTCGAAAATGAAGCGACGTCTCTTTCCTGGTTCCCTAAACTGATTGTATAAAAAACTAGTAAACAAAATTAGTCATCAGGTTGGATTTGTTAGAGACCAAGCTTTAGTGAATTTTCTTTCTAACGAACAAAAAAAGTTGAGCTGTCTAGCTGCTAAAACACTCTGAGCATCGGTGCATGAGGCAACATGCTAGCGTCACCTTTTTTTCCTTTAACTTCTTTTTTAACTGAGCACTGACAGATTCCTCCAAAACAAAGTGTGACTTCTAACAAATGCGTGAAATTTGTGTGTATGCTAGTTACATTAGATTTGACCCACAAAATCAAGAAATTGTTTACTTCCCTTCCCCACAACTAGGATAATATTATCCAGAAACCTTGCACCTTACTTCCTCACCGCCCCCCCCCCCCCCCCCCACCTAATGAATCATCACCTTCGTGTGGCTAGGTGGGGGCTGTTTTATTCTTTTGGGCCAATGGACCATGGCTGTCATACTCCTGTTCATAACCCCAAAGCAGTGATCTCTTATGATATCTTCAACGTGAAAATATCATAAGAAAATATCAACGTGAATGGGTATTTGAGGAATATGAATCAGCCTTCACGTAAGGTGGAAAACTGACATCAGACTTGAGTGAACAATGTTACAATTAAATACAAATCAAACAAACTTTAAAACTTTTCGAAAACTGTGGCCAAGTCAGAATACAAAATTGTAAAATCCACTTTTGCTAGTCACAACCTACTTGAGCTGAGATGTCAACTATTTCGAAAATATACCGACATCGGTGGTGACAGCTGGAGAAAATTCCCAGCGGGTGATCTTCATATAACCACAAAACAAAACACATTTTAAAATTTCTGCAAACTTTTTAGTTGCGTCTTTAAAAAATTGACGTTTCAGTTTGGATGCCAGGGCGTCTTCAAACCAGAATGACTGACTGCATGGCTTAAAGCAACATACTGCCTGCCTTATAACCTTCCGCCTGCCTCACAACACCCACGCGACGATCACATCCGCGTATTTACCTCAGCTAAGGTCTACTGAGACGGTAGCTTCGTTCCTCGCAACGAAAACGTAGTTACTGTCTCAATTGGCATTGGGCCTAATAGTCCAGCCAGCATGAACCCATTGATTGTGTCGTCACAAACCGGAATGATTCTCGTATTTTAAAATCACAATTTATAATTTTCTAGACTAGTGTCTTATAATTTTGCTTCGGCGATCTATTGGAATAATTAATTTTAATTTTTACCGCATTAGTCGATTAGATTTTTGATCTCATGGCAATTATTAGAAAATTAGTAGATGTACACACAGATATGAAACGTCATTATTATTGCACGCGCGCAATGCATGGTTTACTGACGGGTCGTTAGTAAATAAAGATCCATTATATTCAACAGAAAATCTCCTAGACGCCACATTTAAAAAAGAATTTTTAGCAAGGGAAAGACTAACGGTAAGGAAATAGACCTTTCGGGCCGTACTTGATGTGGAGGATCGAGAAAAATGGCGCTGGGGTGTATATCCCTTTAACATCGAGTAAGAATAAGCAATGGAAGTGAGGCATTCTGGGTCTGAACTGAAGACGCCTTGGGACAGCAGTAGCCGGCACCCCCGCAGCCCCAGCACGTGCAGCTGGACACTACCAATACGTTAAAAAAATATTTGTTGATTCAGAGATAAATTTTGTAATGTTCATGTGTAAATTAATACAGAAAACAATACAAACAGAAGTGTGGCCAAATAAATTAATAATCCAATTAATTAGACGAATCTATAAAGAAGAGAAAAGTCATCGATGACAATTGTAGACGATTTTAATTTTACCTGCAGTAAATAAAATTATCAAACATTTTTTGCTGACGAAATTATAAAATTCCTTTCAAAAGTAAAAGTCATATCGAAACATCAGTTTGGATTTCAAAAGAGTAAGGCCAGTACGGATGCGTTAAAAACTATGAATGAAACCGTTGCTAACGCATCAAATGAAACTAAACACGTAAGCACGATTATTTCGATCTGCAGAAAGTCTTTGAGTCACTGGACAAAGATATTTTATTAGCCAAAAATAAAATATATGGATTAAGAGGAAGGATGAATAACATAATCAACAATTGCTTAAAAAACAGGAA
Source organism: Lithobius niger (assembly GCA_023313725.1). Classification (NCBI taxonomy): domain Eukaryota; kingdom Metazoa; phylum Arthropoda; class Chilopoda; order Lithobiomorpha; family Lithobiidae; genus Lithobius; species Lithobius niger. The sequence goes on from JAHWFP010210913.1 coordinate 199,391, forward strand.
GTGCATTAAGTAAAGAAACAGAATCAAAGTATGGCGTTCCACAAGGATCAGTCTTAGGTCCTTTACTTTTTTTGCTGTATATTAACGATATTGATGGTGAGATACAAAATTGTGATTTAATATTATTCGCAGAGATATTTGTTTATTAAGTATTGATTATAATTATGAAAAAACTGTAAATGAATTACAATATGCTTTTAATAGTATCCAAGAATGGCGTTAGAGTAATCAACTTAACATAAATCTGTGCACATGGACATTAATACTGACAGGAACAAAATAAATCAGGAACGCTTCATTAGGTTATATGAAAATAAGAAAAAAAAATAAACACTCTTATTTTAAAAAAGTAAAATTAACTAAATATCTGGGACTGATAATTGATTAGAAGTTGAAATTTGAGTCACATAAGCTCGGTCATAAATAGAATTAAGCAAATTCTACCAACACTATATGTTATTAGCAAAATATAAATAATAACAAGAAATTGGTATATTAAGCTTGAATTGAATTAATAATAAGGTGCAGGTTAGAAATATGTGGAAATGCGAGCAAATCCCAAATGATTAGAATACAACAATTACAAGATAAAGTTTTACGAACCTTATTTGTTAATAACATCGGAAAATACAGGAAATAAGAAACTCAAAATTAAGAAAAAAATGTTTGCTGTTACCACTATGGATAAATAAATACAGCAGAATGATAGCAGATTACTACATTATAAAAATTTTTTTTAATTATTAAAAACGAACTACCACCTTGTCATAAAAAAAATCAGTAGTTATAAGGAACTGAAGCTAACACTAAGTAATTTTTGGGTTAAAAAATAAAATGCATTAGATAATCTATATACTATATAATTACACAAGATCCGCAAGCTATCGGCTGTGCAGCAGCAATCTGCATCTGCAGCAGCTACATACGATGCCATCTCCGCCATCTACCGACGGAACGGCAACTTATAAGAGTAGCAGCCAAGCCCCGCTGAGATAGTAGCTGCGCCCGGAACGCAACGGCCAGCAGCGCGAACATACGATGCCATCTACCGACCGAACGGCAAATTAAATGAAGGGGGGGGGGGAAGCGAGACGACGCGGAATGAGCGAGCGACTCCGCTAGTATACTATATAAGCGATGATTAATCACTATAGGTAGATTACAATTTTTGGTTAGTGAACCTAAAACTAGTTGTTCGTGAATGTAACGGTGAATGTAACACAACCTATTGTTTAATTCTACATATATTTTGTCTTGATTATAGATGTCCACATATGTATTTTTTATATAATATTTTAAATAGATTGTTGATACAATTATAAGCCTTCGTTGGCTTCGTTTCGGATTGTACCTAAAAAAAAAAAAACATGTGGGTTTTTTTGTGTGCCGGCCGAGGATAGCGAAGCGCGAACAGATTTGAAGTTGACCATGGTGTTTATTTTTATATAAAAATGCGCGCTTAGTTCCAGAGAACTAAGTAACATACTTAAGGTTTCAAATGAAAGAGCATGCTTTCACATTCCCGTTAAAAAATCTCAAAATTCCACACAAAAAAAGATAAGAAAAACTTAAAAGCTCAGCACGATGATAAAAAACATGGCGACAAACTGAAAACTGCCGTTAAAGGCAGAGCGACTCAGAAGAATGTCATTGTTGGTAATCGAAATGAAAATGGCCTGTTTTTGGATAATGCTGACAATTTGAAATTAATTAATGACATGTTTAACAAACGTTTTTAACCGACACGATAAAACGACGAAATGATATTTCTAAAATATTCGCTTCAGGAGCCGAGTTAAGCTTTGAAATACTTATGGGGTGAAACAGGACGGAAACCTAATAAAATAAACCGTGCTGATTGTTAATAATAATAAAAAAAAGTGTTGGTTATTGCGTAAAGGTGACTAGTTGTATTTTTAAGCCCGGTACTGGAGGACGTCCACCAACACAATGAGAAAAAAAAACAACTGATGAAAAAAGAATAATAAAATACATATTTCAATTTATCAAGCAATCAACATATGTTATGTTAAAACAATCACACGCGTTGCTTTTCATAATGGCATTATTTAAAAAAAAAATTCTGATTACCACGAAGCGCCATCCTCATAGTGTTGGTAAGTGTAGAGATCTTGACTAATGCCTGTAAAATTTCTAAATTCCTACATTCTTTAATTATTATAGTTCAGGTATGATTAAATAACCGAAAGAAAAAAATAGTTTTAAAAAAAAACTATTGGGGCAACAAAGAAAATAAAATTCAATTTAACAAGGACTTGCTTTAATTTGTTTCTTGTTTGTTTGCAATTGTTCGTCGGTGGTTTCCCGGTTCCTATCTCTGGCTTTGCCCCTCCCCTGCGCCTCTAAACTTCTAGTTTGGTTAACAATTGAGCACGTGTATCTACACTGTCTTTAATTTGCTCAGATTAAGGCTACAAAAAACTAACGGGCTTAATACAGTTGTCTTTTAATACCTGCGATTAACGAGAACTTAGTGCGTGGAACTTGTTGGCCAAGATTTATTGCTCTTAATGATGTTTACTGACCAAATCGTGTTCTTAAGGCTAATCGCGGTTGTTAAGATACTGGAGAAGATAAGAGAATGACTTGGTTTTTTGTTTCCTTGTTAAAATTTTGACTTAGTATTCGTGAATTAATTTTTTTTCTCTTTAAGGAAGATACTTTGCGCTTGCTTACCTGTACTCCAAATAATCCACAAAATTATTTTCGTGAAATTCAGTTTATTAAATCATTGTATCAAATTCACACAACAACGCAACTAAAAACTGACTACAGAAACTTAGCTATTAGCTCCGAAATGTTTTGGTTTTTAAACTGAGTTGATTTTCAGTTAGTCCACACTGTTCGTAAACATCATAATTTTTCTTTTTTTTTCTTTTAAAACAATTAATTTCTTTGAGCCTCAAGTTGTGTGGCTAAACCGGCTCAATTTTGAACATTACCAGACTTTTAGAGAAGAAGAAGAAATATCTGGTAAAGGGAAGTGCCAACCCGTGGATTCGATGCGGGAAACCTCCGATGATTGTAGGGGCCGAAAGACTGTCCAGAATTGGCCAGAATAGTTCCCATAGCTGCTGAAGAGCATCGTAACCTCTCACACGTACTGTACTTACTAACATTCTCTTCACCTTATCTCGCCCAGAGTTAAATTGTTAGACTTTCGACTAGCAGTCAACATGGGACTGCATAACCCATGACAACGTCTGGCGACTTGAAAAATTGAAAGGGGCCGATTGTACGTGATAAAAAAAAGATACCTAATAATTACCATAGGAACTAATTATAAGAGGGAAAACCAAATGGGCTCGATTAATACACAACGAAAGTGGGTGTACATCAATAGCGATTTAAAAGAGAAATTAATTGAATGCGCTCTTATTTTTGATTATGAAGCCGAAAACTTGGTAGTTTCACTGTAAATGCAAAACTAAAGTCTTTGGCGAGAATCCACGGAAAATTTCAAATCGGCTGCTGAATTATGTTTGTAAGAATGAAATGCTCCATTCCATGGTGTCGGAATGCCCCATTTGAACGAACCTTGATCGCTTCTAAATCCTAATTCTGAACTTGAGACTTCTAAATGCAAAAGGTAATGTAGCAGGCAAGGAATTTTCCAGAGTTCTCTTCTAGTACCACTCAAATCACTAAACTATACTAGGCTGGGACCTCCAACCACTCAGCTATAACATGACCAATTTGAGAGTCCACTCAAGAACACAATCCCATTTTAGCGCACTTCTTTAAATTGGCTTCGCCGCTCGTGTATTATTTGTAAAACTAAAGGTACAGGCCTCCGTATTGGCCACGTGACGTGATTGGTAATTTTAAAGTCTCGGGCATGGTATTGGTTAATGTGATCGTGCAATTCACCACACTGTAGCACCCGTGTGAAACGTGTTACCTGCATGAAATTCATCTCATGTAGATGCAGACTGGCTGGGCAACCAGACAGCGATCGCCACTGGGGCCGGTGCGTTTGGAAATAACTTTTTATTTATTTATTTTTTTTTTCATTTAAGCTTTCCTACCCCAAACTGTTCTAAATAGGCTGATGATTCTATCACTTGTGTTGCCTCCCTCGCATGGCTTACAGTGTTGCATCTTGCACCTTATGTTGCCTGTTGGTGATGCCTGTGTTTGAGCCTGGCCTCAGCCATCCCATGCATAACGGAAAGATAAGAACCCCGTGACGTCTCGTGTTCGTGGAATGCAAAAGATCCTTAGATTTCCGATTGAAATTACTTAGCAAAATGGTTTTTGCAAATGTTGCATATTTAAAATACTTTAATACTTGATACCAATCTAAAAGGTTTGCCATGCTCGAGATAACATCCTTAACGGCACTCAACATAATAACGCAAAAATCCTTTTGTATGCCTCTTTACCGTTGTCTATGCTTCTTTACCCTTATGCACCCTTATTTACCGGTAACACTCTTATGTACCCTTACATACCGTTATGTATCCGTATGTACCCTTATTTACCTTATCTATGCTTATTTATACTTCTGTCCTCCTGTCCATGGTTTTTCAATTTGTGCAGCAGGTACAGATAAACGATAAGATCTAGATGTAGGGTTTGGTTTCGACTATGATGTGTGGCGCAGTGGTAACCTGGGCCACTGCACTGTGACTGAGGGTGGCTCTAATGACCTAGCAGTCAATGAACCAATAAACCTCAATCCTCCCCTCTCCTTATTTACCTTTATGTATGCTTATCTTCCCTTGCGTATGCTTATGTGCTCTAATACACTCTCATTTACCTTTCTGGACCTTCGGTTACCCTTATCTATGCTTATTTACAATTCTGTACCCTTATTTACACTTATGTACCCTATTTTATCCTTATGTACCCTTATTATCTCTTATGCAACCTTATTTACCTTTATGTACCCTTATTCATCCTTACGTCCCCTTATTTACCCTTATGAACACTTATTTGCTCATCTGTATTCGTACCTGTATTTTCCCTTCTTCACCCTTATCTCTTATATGCCTTATTTACACGTCTATGATCTGTACTGTTAGGTACCCTTAGATACCCTTATTCACTCTTATGCAACTTTATTTACCCTTATGTGCACTTATTTGCCCTCATGTATGCTTGTTTACCCATGTGTGCCCACATTTACACTTATCTACTCGTTTTTTGCCCTTCTACACCTTACATAATCTTCTATACCCTTGTGTACCTGTACGTTAAAGTCAACATTGTAGCTATTTCTCAATTATTATTATACAAATAAAAATAAAGCCATCCCTAGTTTTGTACCTGCTGTCTTGGTACAGGTGAACACCCCCTTAATAAGTGTGGCAGTGACCCATTCAGTTTTAATTCTATTAATTTGTGGTAATTTTTGTTTCAGTCTTCTGAATGACGCCCTTCCTGGTTTTGTTGCTTGTGGGACTGGCGTCCAGTTTGCCATTTCCATTCGAATTAGGTGGCGACCATGCTAGAGACTTATACTACCCTTACCGACCAATGAGAAGTCGGTCTGGTTTCGGCAGCATGCCTCATCCTCGCCTTCGAGCTCGTCCCTATCAGCGTCCTCGTGCCAGAGCTCGTCAACAACGGAAACGGGAAGAGGAAGAAGAAGAACCGGAAGGAGAACGCATGAGCAAAGAAGATGAAGAGAAGGTGCGCCAGGCCATGGAAACCAGGGACTTCATTGTCGATAAATTCCTTCCCATGATGAGAAATGTCATTCCTGGTCAGAACATGCTGGGAGGAATAATTCCACGCATGAGGCGATCCGTCCAAGATGAGGATCAACTGGGACTTCCTTCTGAACAAAATATGGCAGTTGCTGTTCCAGCCGAGTCAGAACAAAACATGGCATTTGTTCCTGTTCTCATTCCTGCTGAAGAACGATCTGGAGAAGCGGAAGAAACTGTTTCAGGTCAAAGAGAACCGCGAGGAACTGAAGGGCAGCGGGACTTTCCCTTTCCCTTAGCTCAGATCTTACCAGCCAGTCTCGTTCCTCGTCCTCCACAAGCCAGTATTACTTCATCACAGGGAGATGACAAGATTTATTTTGCAGTTGACAGGCAAACCATCTTAGATTTCTTAGGAGCACTTTTCAGAGGAGACAAAACAAAACCTTATTCCTCCTGAATGCGAGGAAACTGAACTTGATTCCATTGACTAGTCACATTATTGATAAAGACGCCGACCTCCAAAGAACCAAACCCGTTTTTAAAATGTACAAATGTTATGGTTTTATTGTAAATAAAGTATATTTAATTGCTGCTGAAACGGTTAATTTGCTGATTAATGGAGAGTCAAATTTGGGCCACGGAATGTCTGTGACTGGAATTCACTATTCTTTTTTTAAATTAATTTCTTTGAGCCTTAAGTCAGCCGAAGCAATTTAATGCTTGTATGGCTGAACGGGCTTAATTTTGAACATTACCAAACTTTTTGAGAGAAGAAATATCTGGTAAAGGGAGGAGCCAACTCAGGGATTTGAACCCGGAAACTTCCGATAATTGTTGGGGCCGAAAGATTGTCTATAATTTGCCAGAATAGTTCCCATAGCCGCTGAAGGAGCTTGCATGTAGCCTCTCACGGTACCCTGGGCAGCAGTCTTGGCGGGGACTTTGCCAAGGTCCCCTTTCGAAGGGTTCAATCAAATCCCCAAACCTCCAGCAACCAGACTGAGCTCACTCACTGCTCAGCCATCATGACCACACTCCACAAATTTCACCTCCACAAATTTACTCCACAAATCGCACCTCCAGATTTCCCCTTGATCCCCTTTACCTCCCCTTCATCCACAAATCGCACCTCCAGATCTCCCCTTCGTCATCTCTACAGTTTTACGAAGATACTAACTAGTAAAGAAACAGTTTTATTATTGTTATTATTTTACAAAACGCACTGGACGCTATATTTTCAACATACAATTTCCACCCCCCCACCCCATCCCCCCCCCCCCCCCCCCCCACCCCCACCCCCAAACACACACACAAAACACTAGTAAGCATTGTAATAACGAAGAAAGATAATGGAGTCATCGTTATGGTTCAATTTTACCGCCAATTTTATTTTTTAAGTTTACTTCTAGTATTTGAAACTACATTTTTCATTATTATTATTTTTTACTGTAGTTCTTTATCACAAAAGAAAAAAGCAAATGGGATGGTCGTATTACCAAACCAATAGAAATTTCTATGTTTTACCATAGTCAACAATTTAGTCATAATTTATTTATCATATGACAATTACGATGCAACAACGAATGACATTGGACATTTTGAAAACAAAAGAAGAGGAATTGTGAAAAGAATACCTTACAAGAGATAACAACCGGCTGCAGCGACTATAGCAACAGGTTTTCTTTGCACTTCCGTCACTTTTTCTCGAAAATGTTGAGACGCACATCTCTGTCAGGCACTGCAACAGCGCACATATAATCCGAAATCGAACCATCACATTTGCCGGTTGAAAATTTGTTAGCTTTTAGGCCTATTTTTAGATTTTAGGCATAATTGTCAGCTGTTCGAGAGTAGGCCTATTCATTTATGCAACACGGTGTCGAGATTTTATGCCTATGTTTCTGCTATTAAGCTTGATTTTTTAACCTGCCGTTTTAATTTCGTAAATAGCTAACGGAGAATACAGGCATATTCATTCATGCAACACGGTGTCGGGACTTTTTGAAATGAAGCTAATGAGTGTCGTTAACGAAATCCTTTTGTTTGTTTTTTGTTTGCGTGTCTTCCTGTAGTGGTTAAATGCGACGATGAAATGTTATTATTTCATCGAGTTACGTCGAGAAAGCCTATCAGCTATAAGGATGTTTTAATTTGCCGTGTTTTTTAAAGTCAACTTGAGTACCTGAGTACCTTGAGTACTTGAGTGTCACTTGAAAAAGGCGTCGGACGAGCAAAGTCGTTGCTATAGTCTTCCCACCCCTGCACAGAAGACTAAAAACGCCAACACCAAAATAATATTTGACCATTTCCTGAAAGGCCCTTCCCTCACCGTTTACGAGCAAGAATAAAAAGCCCTTAAGACTTGGTTCAGTTCGTCGAAATTAACACAAAAGACGGCAAAGCATATAAAGCAGGAATTACAGCTGCTTTAAAATAATCTTTAAAATCAGTGAAACAAGAAAAATCCATGTATTGTATTTCCCCAAGGTATTATTCGTTTTGTAGTCTTTCATTCGCCTCTCAAAAGCAATCATAATCCATTTCATCCTTAATTCGTAACTTACTAGTGTATGTTACTTGAAGTAAATAATTGTAAATTAGTGAACGACGATTGCAACGCACGACGAATTCGTTACTCGTAAAAGGAATGAAAACAAGTATGAGTTTATGTTATGGTCCAATATAAATGCAATGATTAAAAGAACAGTGCTCCATTAAATTAGATCAAAACAACATAAATTTAGCGGATTTGCGTTAAGGTAAGTTGTTCTGTGGGGTCGCTATTTTCACTTTTTAGAATCTGAAAGATTTACTCAATGTTGACCCTCATAACTGTTTTTTAACGGGAATTGCATAACTCGATTGCAGAGTTTTTGCTGTCTAAACATCCGCCGTCATTTCTTCACTGTTTTTAATTTCGCGCATTTAAGATTTTAAATCCTCCGAACCACTTAGGCAACTTAATTGATCCGCAAATTCGAATGCAGGTGGAAGTTTGAAATGAGTCGGGTAATGCGTTTGAAAGTTATCGTACATACAAACAAACAGACAAGACATACACTTGCACGGGATGGACGCTAATTTGCTCTCTTTCGCACTGTTTGAAGAAACGAGATATTTGGGAGAAGTGTACTATGCGAATCATAGACTAGTGGACAGTGCACTGCCTTCCAAGACGATAACATATGAAATTCACCGAATGACAGGTTGCAGATTAATTAGTTGTATGAAGCACTTGATTTCAACAAGCTATGGAATCTGGAAAGTAATTTCTTTTTACCTAACAAATAAGCCACGTGGCTCTTTAATTATTGAGTGTAAAGTTGATGCATCCACGTGCACCGACAAACAAGCGGTCAAGGTCAACGATATCACTGTCACTCGATTGCGCCCATCTAGCGGTTCCAAATCTGCGTTTCAAATAGTCGATATATAGAAAAAAGCACCCGTGATGTAGTTGGGCTTAACTTTACCGCTTGCTTCCTGCTACACGTGGATGCACCAACTTTACACTCAATATTTAAGAATGCACGTGGCTTGTTTGTTTGTGAGTTCCTTCGATTGGTGAAAGTAAAG
>JAHWFP010210913.1:208654-248903 GCA_023313725.1 Lithobius niger
GGTTGGGTTTGTTATTATTATTATTTATTGTTTGTATGTTTGGTTTTGAACTTTTTTTTTGGGGGGGGGGGGAACGGAGAAAAGAAAAGACAATAGCAGTTAAAACCCAGCCCGAGAAGACAATGTTTCCAGGAAAAATTAAAAAAATAAAAACTAGATTTGAAAAAAATTGAAGAAAACAAAAATAAAAACTGGGGACATGGGAGGGCTAGACAAACTACAGAGGTGTAAGGGTTTGGTACACGAAGTTGAGGTTTAGTAAGAATCTATGTAAAGCTGGGAGTTGGAGAAGGTACCAAGTTTAAAATCTAAGAGGAAACAGCTGATGTGGTCACTGACTTTACCGAGGAATGGAGCAAAAATAGCGTAAGGCTTGGGTTGGTAGGGGTGGGGGGGGGGGGAGACGCTGGGCCCATTTGGTGCAACAAATTTTATCTACGAGGGGGTAAGGGTATTCGGAAAAAATCCGCCATCTACCGAGAATTCCAAATAACAAACTATCAAACACCAAAGGTCAGCTGAGTTAAAGCTTGCTGTGCGTCTCCATGGGTTGCGACAATGCGACAACTAAAGGGGCAGTGTGAAAACATGGCTTCCTAATAACCAGCTAGTTATATTATTAATAAGGCTGACCTCGGCCACCCATGTTAAAGCAACAATTTTGCTAACTAACTAACATCTCCGCCATTCTTAACATTCTAAACTGAATTTGGTAGGCCCTATAGCGATTGGTAGCCAACAATCGCATACCAAAATTGATTGATATCCTTCAGGTCTTGGCGGAAATCCGAATCAGAGATGGAATCGCCAAACCAGCTTCTTGTCTTAGGAATTCAGACAATTTTATCAATGCTCTCTACAGACCAAACCATTTGCTTTATAAAGCTGTTTTTAGCCATTTTAGAGATAAGGCTGTACTGATTGTGCTGCTCCCAAAATGATCGAAATTGTAATGCATTTCCGTAGTTCCCCTGCTCTAAATTTCCAGTTTCTTCGTTTTACATTGTTTTGACTTACTATTAAACTAACTGCACCCACAAGACATAGGCTGAAGATTAAATCAAGATATATGCTAGTACACGAAAATACAATCAAACTCAACAATTCAACTCATTTTTAAGAATATATTAAAAAAATACAAATAACAGTTAAATAAATATCCACAAATCATACATATATAAATTATAACAGAAATAACAGAACATAACATAACATAACAGAAATAACATATAACAGTAAGCCACCTTTATGTACTTAGGTTTCGTAGGAGTGGCATGACCTGAATACGAACTGGCAAAGCAAACCATTTGAACTTTGAAAAAATGGCTAAGTCCCACAGCAGGTCAAAGTGGCGGGGCTCAAAAACTGGCCGTCTAAACATTATGAAACTCGGTGTCAGGGTAGCCCTCGACCGTACGCACATTTTAAGCCCAACCACATTCTTCCCTAAATCGCTGATGCGCCTTTTTATTTTTTATTTTTTCTCTTTACGGCAATGGAGGTCGGAGTGGCATTAGCAATAAAGCCACTACGTCAGTGATCTGGGGACGAATTGGGTTGCCAGTTCGAGTCAGGGTCGTGCCACTCCAACGAAACGTTATTTCTAGCAGACCATTTTTTAACATAGTAACTGCTGCTCCAAGTGGAGCACCATCCTTCTTGATTGGAGCACCAGTCAGCATCATGGAGTAGTGGAGCACCAGCCTTTGCAACCCCGTTCCTCAAAGTTTAAACTCATTTTTCGTTTTCAAAAAAATTATTTTGATAAAAAATAAAATTATGATGACACGAATATGTGTAAGCTTTTGATGGAATTCGTTTGTCACCGGTTATTTTTCGAAATTCCTAATGCCTCCAACCCTATGTAGTTTAAACACTTAGAACTGAAAACATTAGGATGGCAATGGCGTATGTCTCCAAATCATATGTCCATTCATTTTTATTCCCATGGCACCATTACATGGTATACTCATTCCACTGAAAACCTTCTAAATGAAATGAATATAAATTTAGAATGTAAATTTCTGAGAACTGGAGTGCAAAACTGTATATGTACTCCGACCCCCCCCCCTTCTCCCCGCTTTCTGACTGCCCTCTGTCCACAGAATCATGCCTTTTCTTTACTATATGGCGCACCACTTCATATTCCTTAAAAAATGCTCCGATTTCTAGTGTATGATTTTTGCTGTTTTCCTCTTTCCTTTATACATTTTACAGTGATTTGTATTTAATCTTTCGTTGAGCCTTTGTATTTGTTGTATTCCATTACCTTTGGATCCAAGCATTTTCGGTCGAATGGAGCACTAGTCACTACTGTGAATTTATAAGGGGTTTAGTGAATCATCTTTATGCCAGTGGTGGAGTCGCCATAGTGGTAAACAGGTTATGTTGGTGATCTGGTGACATATTGGATTGCCAGTTTGTCATACCGCTCCAACGAATCATCAGTACATAAAGGTGGCTTAATATACTGCTTTATTTCTAGTGTATGATTTTTGCAATAACAGTAGAAACTCATGAAACTAGGTAAAAGTCTATTTTCAAAGGTAGAAATTGTTAGGATGATTTCATAACCGGACAAAAACAGGAAAAGAACTGAAAACAAATAGGGACTTCAATGGTCACTTGTAGCTAACACCAAACGAAGTGCCACTCATGAGTCCCGTATGTAAATGGCTTTGCTGAGGCTCGTCTGGTGTAGGAATTTGTCAGCTTTAAATTCCTTTAGTAACTCAAGTGTAATCTTTGAATCTTTGATGAATCTGGTTGTGCATCTAACAGAAATATGACTGAAAGATTCAAGTTAAAGAAGGTGAAAGAACCTTCAGAAGAGTCATTGGGTTATAATCCAGGATTTCTGAAAGCATTCCATCCACATCCTGCAGAAGACAAGGGATGTCTGCAATGTGTGATATTCCACCAAAATATGTGCAATTGTAACTGGAACAGACCAAAAGATGCATACTGGCGCATCCTCACCATGGAGAAAGTTTCGGTTTATCAAGGAGGTGTGACCCATCTCGGGAGGAGACATAGTCATCTCCTTCTGGCAAGGAGGAGCATTACTCATTACTGTGCACAGCTTGTTATCAGTAACCTAATTCCATTCCGCCTCCCAAATACCCAGAAGTTTAGCTTGAAGTACAGAGCAAGCCTCAGGTACTAAAGCAGGCAGATCCTTAGCTGGTAGCTTTAAGGCTGCCTGCGCAGCTAATGTTGCATGCTCACTGCCTGAAATCCTAACATGGCTTGGGACCCTAACATGGCCTGCATGTCCATAGGGTTATCTTTCTGCCACGTTCTAATAATGGCACTAGAATGTGCTTCTGGATTGTCTTCTGGAATATCTGCAGTGCACTACTTGGTATTAATGAAGATAAAAAAAATGATACTGCAGAGATCTAGTAGTAAATTTGGGGTGCATCTGATTCCGTATGTTTCCATCACACACACAGAAAATATTGACAACAGCCTGAATGTGCAGTCAGTCCCATCAGTGAAGACTTGAGTGTACCTTCTTAAGCTGGCTGTAAGGATACAGTACTCATGCAAATAACTTTCTGCAGGAGTGTCACTCTTTGAAAAGCCAAAAATGAATAATTGCATTCAAGAAATGTCATCATCCATGAGGGAATGGTCATTAATCCATACTCAGCCATCCAAAGGAAAACTAAACATGCATGCAGACGGCATGTAAATCCCCTCTTTGACTGGTAGGCCTGGCTGAACTCTTGATTCTAATCAAAGGTACTTCCCAATCAGTATTCTTCAGCATATCAAGCAGGTTGACTGCATACTGGCGAAAGTTGCCTACGATAGAATAACAAGGAAGCTTCCCATGTTTCCGTGTATAAGATATCCAGTGACTGTTACGATATGCACCCATTACAAAACAGAGACCCCAGTGGTGTATGGAATCTAAAATTTGAAGAGAATTGTTGCTGGCTGAAGCATTCACAACAGAACCATATGCCAACTTAGAATGAATGAATGTACAGTACAAGCGTATCACCATAGCCCTATCAGCACTCCAGTCAGAACCAGTTGAATACTACAAGGCATTTAATGAATGGTTTCATTTCTCACGCAACTGCTTTAAATTCGGAACCCAAGAAAGCCAGTTATCAAGAAATAGGCCCAGAAATGAGCCTCTTCAACAAATGAAATTAGATTTCTCGCAAGGTGAAGTTCATGGCCAGTATGCAGTCCACAATGACGACAAAAGTGGATGGATGCACTCTTAGTTATAAAAAAACCGAATACCACGGGTGAAGGCCCAGTCATGATCCTTGTTAATGAACAACTGTAACTGCCTTTTGCACAAAGCCGTGTTGAAGGATTGGAATTGGAGGAGACCAAAGTCATCCACAAACAGGATCCGAGATAAGGAGATGTTATGATCTAAGCCATTTATTGCTATAGCAAAGGCTCAAAACTCCCAAAACACATTCATGGGATACCCAGTGTCCTGCAGGTAACCTAAGGTGAAGAGTCTGTGGTACCAACCCACACACAAAAGAAAACTACTCAGTCAAACGGCCTCCACGAAACGAGTCATGCTACCATGGAACCCTTTGCCATAGCTATTCCTGAGAATTCCAGACAGCCAGGTGGAATCATATGTCTTCTATAGATCAAAGAGCATTGCAACTAAGTGCTGCCGTTAAGAGTAAGCATCTCTGATGTCTGCCGCAAAACTAGTGATCTAAGGTAGAGCAGTAGTGGCAGAATCCACTTTGTGCAAAAGAAAACACACCAGTGGTTTCTAACCTCCAGACTTGTCGCGTGTTAAGCATCCGGGCAAGAAGTTTACATCCGCGCCTGTAGCTTGATGGATGTAAAGGATCCTTAACAGGTTTTAAAGTGGGAAGGGCAAGCCCTCCATGTTTTGGGAAGTAGCCCTCTGCCCAAACACAGTTGAAAAATTCGAACAAATGCTGCTTGGAAGTCATTGACAAATATTGAGGCATTTGGTAGTGAATGTCGTCTGATCCTGGAGCAGAATTATTAGCCCTATTTAGTGCTGCTTTAAATTCAGTTAAAGAAAATGATGCATTGTAATCCTCTGTGTTATTACATTGAAAGTCCAACCACTTGCTTCAACTAGAAATCAGCAGGGTAGTTTTGCACACTTGGTATTTCAGCAAAAAACACTTCGCAGTAATTCGCAGATCTCTGACAAGGTTCTGAAGGAGGATCTCTCATCGTACCAAAATGAGTTAGAATTAGTGCATCACACCTAAAATATGACGAATCTTTATCCAGACATCGTTCAGAGGAGTCGTCCTATTAATCGAAGAGGCAAAAGTCTCCCACATTTCCTGTTTGCTTACCGGATGGGCTTCAGCTTTCACCAGTTTGTAGGCAACCTTATTGTCCTGAGGGAAGTGGTTGGTAAAAACACCAAGAACATGCTATCTGGCTCTCTTGACCCGTCTTCGCTCACCAAGGGACAGGAGTTCTAGTGAGTTTTGGTGAATATGTGTGGAAAAATTGTTGATAGCAGCTGGTGAACAAAATGAGAGGTCCAAAGCTGGCCAATTGCCCGTTGTAGTGTAAAGTTTTCTCTTTAGGGTTTAAAAGGAATACACCACTCCTACCCTGCCACAATTCTAACAGTGTCCCTCGTTGTATGGCTCTGTCATTTCCCCATAACATGTTGAAACTATTAAAATCTCCCAAGAGTAGAAAAGAGAGAGGAAAAATATTTATCAAATCTTCCAGAATTTCAGCATTGAAGACTTCACCAGCTGGAATGTAAGATTGAAAACACTCTAAATGGGGACGGGGTGAAGTTTAATGGCACATCAACAGCTTGATCATTAGTGCCAACTTCAGTCACAGTGTGGTGGTCCGGATTGCCACTGTGTCACACATTACAGATCTGTTAATCAAACCCCAAAACTAGATCTTATCATAGAGCTGTGCCTCCACCAAAAATTAAAAAACTCTGGACAGGAGCACAGACTTATCATCCAACTGATGCGATATGTCTCATGGAAGATGAAAATGGTAATGAACATCGTCAAGTTGGTGACAATCAACAAGCACGTGATGGACCGTAAGTGGCCATTGACATTCAGGAGGAAACCCTCTCCCCTCAAAAGGAATGGGCCAACACTACCTCTTTTTGATGATTGTGGCAGCAAGCCAAGTGCCATTCCTGAGTTGTGCCTTTAATTGCTTGCAAGTTATTGCTATCTTTCTTGCCCCACAAGGCTTGCCAAGCAGCATGCAAACACAGATGTGGATTTGGAAAGGCGTCAGAGGGAACAAGGCTAAGATCCCTTTCGAGAGAACCAGAAAGGGACCTTTTCGCTGCAACATCAGCGTACTCATTCTCAGCTATCCCATTATGGCCTGGGATCCTGCATAAAATCAGTTTTCCACTGGTCAGGCAAGTGGGAAAGCAGAGCTTGGATTCGCTGTGATTGGGATGGTTAGTGACACCCGTACTGCGACAGCTTATAAAGTAGTTTGCAATGTCCAATCAAGAAATTAATTTGTGGCGCAGTGAGAATTGGTAAAAGAAGCCACCTGACCGGCAGATGAAATAGCCACAAGTACATGGATTGCGAAATACTACAATTTTCGGCAAATTTTATTGTTGCTTGTTCACTAATTAAAACCCCAAACCCCACAAAAGCCGACCAACAATACTTGGACCCTTCAAAACCAGTCCACCATATTGGAATGACGATATGGTGAACTGGTTTTGAAGGGTCCAAGTTGTTGGACGGTTTTTGTGGGGTTTGGGGTTTAATTAGTGAACAAGCAACAATAAATTTTGCTGAAAATTTTAGCATTTCGCATTCCAGGTACTTGTGGCTATTTCATTTGCCGGTCAGAAGGTTTCTTTTACCAATTTGCAATGTCCCTTGCTTATGCGGTGCACCAAAATAGCCGCACACTCATGAGCTCTCAAGTCCAGAAGCGTATATAAGTGGAATGTGTCAAACTGCTTAATCACATGGTAGGTCCCTGGCTTGAAAAAATTTTCTTGCAAAAAACAGCAATTGGAAATTCACAATAAAATAATTTTCGTGCCGATAAACATTATGACAAATTGTGCAGGGTGCAGACACATAACGAAGGGGGTGGGGGACAGACCGGCTAAAGTTGAGACCAACTTCTAACTTTCTTTCCCACCTCAAGTGTTTTCTTAAACTCTTCCAAGCCACATCCTCTTTCAACCCATTCCAGTTGAATGCAGTTTCAACGAAAAACTAGTATGTAGCATAGTCTCTGCGAGTGCATGTAAGCGCCACCTTCTTAGTATGGACACGCTTACCAAAAAAATTGGATAGAGTACAAAAGTGATCACGGTGGGCCATAAATAATGTAAAAAAATAGGTGATGCCTGTGTTCCATTGTTCTATCTTTCAATGCATTAAACCAAGCTACCTTTGTGTAGCAGTAACGCACAACTCTTGTCTAAAATCTCTCTGTATGAGCCTAGTTGCAGGGTTCAGAACTCTCTCCAATTACTCTAATTTAAAAGGAATTGGAATTCATCAGCTGAAGCTCTGGTACCCACCACGTATATACTCTAGTATCCAATAGTGAAAACCGTTTGTCTCTATCTGGTATCGTTCTGAAGTTGAAAAAAGTGACACATGCTGACAAAGTCGTTGCAATGGACTTCTCAGGTATGTTGGCTGTATGGAAAACTAGTTTGACAAGCGGTCGCATGGGGTCAGGACTCTGCACGAACGGTGGAACAAAGGGTAGAATTGTGTTGCAGACTCCTCCTTTATACTTCTTTCTCACTCCTGGTGGAATTATCTTGGAGACGACTTCTTTACGGCACTCCTGTGTTACCAAATAATTGAATACAGCATTATCTTTAGATAATAAAAGTTCACATGGCACGAAGCAATCTAACACAGCCGTCCGTGTCATTAGTGTGTTTTTGAGCCAGGAGATGGCGATGTACGCTTGTCGTGGTCTTACTTTGCTCCACTTTTCTCGGATGTTCGTGAAAAAGAGACAAGGTCACACCCAAACGCCTCTCTTTTTCGCAAGAGATTCCAAAAAGAAAATACAAAACATTGTTCTACGTTTAAAAGCTAAATAAAAAATAAATAAAAAATTCAGCTTTAACTAGGCTACTTCACTATGTTAGTGTTAATTCTCGTAGTTTAAACTATTGTTTGACTATGTTTGCAGATGTAGTCCACCTACCGAAACGTTTTGAAAATGGATTTTATATAACGCATGAACGTTTTATTTAATTTTTTTAGTGAGGTTTATTTGGCTAAATACGGAAGCAAATGGGATCATCGTTTTACGATTCAACCTGGACCAACGCACTGTGACTGAAGTTGGAGCTAATGACCCAGCTGTCAACGCGCCATTAAGCCTTATTCCCTCGCCCCCAAGACTCAGCTTCAAATTGCTACCTTCAGCCGCATGAACCCCACCGACTCCAGACAGACGAAAGTATAGGGAGCCTATAGGGCTTGGTAATGCGTTTCGATCTCGCACCCGTTTGGCTCGAAGACCAAGACCCTTACAGTTCGTCTGTGCTTTGCTCGATTCACTCATGTTCCAGGGGACGAAACACGCTGTTATTTCATTTTAATGGTCAACATCACTTTACTGTAAGACAAAAATGAAACAAACCGTTTCATTAAAATTAATTTTTTTTTAATTTAAAAATATTAACTTTTTTGCTTGCCAACCGAGTATTTTTTTTTAATTGTTGAAATTGTGGACCAAGCCACCCACCCCACAAAATTTAATTAAGTCAAGTCTGAGCCAAATGTCACTTAAAGACTGCAGTACTGAACGGGTGAATAATTTTCGCTTCGAACACACCATTCTACAGTGATAGTGCCGCAGTTTGTTCTAATATTTTAAAATAAACCGTCATGTCTTTATATATGATTGAAGTCCTCTCTCCAGCAAAACTAAAACTATTAATTTCTCCGTTTCTATTTAATATATTTCGACCAAACTTGGCCAGATAGTAGATTGCAACTTTTCCAAACTTTACACCAATTTTATGCAATTCCGTGCAAGAGTAAACGTAGGAAGCCACACGTAAATTTGAAAACTGTTCACTTGTTCTTGTTCTTGGCTGACACGGTTTCAGAAAAAAACTACTGCATCTACCTAAAATCTGAAACATGATCTGAGCCAGATATTTCCCTGGGCTTCAACCTTACAGGGACCACTTTTTCAATTGGTCGATCCATTCCGGAGTTACGGGACCCTAAACGATCATTTTGATTGTTTTACATTGTTTCAACCATTGTATTTAGGGAACAATGCCACTCAGCAAACTCCAGATCCATTCTTCGTGCTTGCAACAATCGACTGAATGCATAAACCTTTATAGCGCGACACCATAGCCGTAAAAAAGATACACGGATTACAACCAAAAACGTCAAGTGTGCCATAGAAAAATGGGTTATATGATTGAAGTTCCATTTTACTTGTTAAAATGTACACGGATAAAAATTGGTGATTTTTAATTGAAATAATCAAATGTACAATTCAGAAAATTGTATCTGATTAAGTGCTGTTGTGCTTTACGTTTTAAATGTGTGATTGGTAAAGCACAACAGCACTTAAACAGATGCAATTTTCTTAATTGTACATTTGATTATTTCAATTAAAAATCACCAATTTTTATCCATGTACATTTTAACAAGTAAAATGAAACTTCAATCATATAACCTCTTTTTCTACGGCACACTTGACGTTTTTGTTTGTAATATTTTTGTGGTTCCAATACTTACAAGACATACAAAATAGTATTTACAGGATTAGAAGCTTGGCTCGAATTACCTGGGAGCTCTCGTGAACTCTCAAACAGCGCCTATAGCTTATATCTTATGAAGACCTACAATTTGCTTTCACTAAAATGCATTTAATATATTTAATTAATGTGTTTCGGGAAATAATGTTGCTTCAGCCTCGAGCAAGTTGTTTAAGGGAATACTTTCCTTGCATGATTCAGTGAGATGTAATGACGTCACTAACACTCAACAACAACAGCGAATGATAATCATCTCTAAAGAGATCTTTTTAGGAGCGTCGTTTTGGGGTTAAACGTGCCTATTTACCGAATGACAGATTGAAGCATCTAGTGCTGTCTATCATTGCCATATCTTGTTGAGCCTTTGGCTTTCCGTCTTTAATTATTTAGTTGTATGTAGCACTTGATTTCAACAAGCAAGGCATGCGCAAAGAAATGTCTTTTTACACAACAAACTAGCCACGTGTCTCTTTAATTATTGAATGTAAAGTTGGTGCGTCTACATGCGCCATAAAGCAAGCGGTCAAGGTTAACGATATCACTGTCACTCGATGGCGCCCATCTAGCTGTTCTAAATCTGCGTTTCAAAACGGTCGATGTATGGGAAAAAAGCGCCCATGATGCAGTTGGGCTTATCTTTACCGCTAGCTCCCTGGTAAACGTGGGCGCACCAACTTTACACTCAATAATTAAAGGCACATAACTCCCTCCGGTATATTTTAACGTTTTTCTCGATACATTACCGGAAATAGTTTTATATGAACTCATTTACCTTTTATTTGATCGTCTAAGGGTACGATCCCGATGACAAACGTGGCGCGTGTACGCTAGCTAGTAAGCTTCTTTTTTACCGCTCGGTCCGAGGAGTATCTCACTCCCGCCAGTAAGCTTCTCGGGCGTTCTTGGGCTACTTTTAACGGTGACGTCACGCGATGTTTACACGCCTAGTCTGTGACGTAGTGATTCTTCGTGCACTTCAAGTCACGTGACTTGCCGCTTTTGAGCAAAAGCCAAGTGAGATAGTAGCTGCCTTTCTCGAGGTACGCAGCTTCAATCCCAGTTAACCTTGTTCTGAGCTTATCAGGAGAAATGGCGAGTGATTAACGCATTTACCTATTCCACCAAGTAGATTTGCTACCGAATCGGTAAAGGAAAGGACAAAACGAGAATTGGATCAACAATTAGGTTTATCCTATGTTTACCGCAAGAAACTAGGATTAAAGAATGGGTGGGGCAGGGGTGTCGGGATCCTGACATGGTGATGGACAAAACCAAAGGCGGAGAAGAAATTAAATTGCGGATTGAGTTTCAGACGTAAATTCTCGTAGCAGACATAAGGCCTAAGGGGGGAAAAAACGTTTAGCTGCAGTACTAATTACATTATAATTAGGGTCGGTCGGGAGAAGCTTTTTTTTTTTTTGATGGTAAGTAACGCCGTTTATCATTCCCGCATAATGCTAAAATATTAAGTCACATATTAGGCTACAAGGAAAAAAAATAACGGTTAGGAGGAAAAATGAGATCGGTCGCAGGGGCGTAAACTTACTGTCCGAAGAAAGGAGGGAGGATATCTTCTTCCCCCCCCCCCCCCAAAAAAAAAAAGCGATACATAATGACCGGTCCCTAAGCATGCCTCCTTGAAATCGCCATTAAATTAATATACGTAACATAGTCGGCAACAATAGGACGTAAATTTCGACATCAACACATAATAAAGACCCCCAGAATCTTTTATTTGGTCAACTTTGTTCAAATAAAATTAACGTGTGGGTATTTTACCGCAGCAACAGACAGGAGACATTGATGATCATAACGTGCAGTCATCTGCGCCAGTGTTTGTTTATCTAGTCGCTCCATCTTTGCCTTTTTGCATTTGTACGATGTGTCGCATGGCGCGGCTCCGAAACATAGAGATAGAGAGAATATATACTGTTACGAAATGAGTACGATCTAGCGTCGGATGTGACGTCATGCTTGTTTCACAGAGCAATGCGCGCCGCGGTCGTGTGAACTATATTTTAGCGCAGTTGACGTATGAGTAAAGCGGCCAGGACGGAGGGATTTATGTGCCTTTAAGAAGTCACGTGGCTTGTTTGTTGTTTAAAAAGAAACTTTTTGATGTGGTCCTTTGCCTGTTGAAAGTAAGGGCTAGACAGAAGTCGATAGCGGCAATGGCTATAAATGCTGCAGTTTGTCATTTGGTCGCATTCCCCCTTTCGAGTGCCGAATTTCGAATGTAGACCTCACCACTCGCTGCGCCTCTCACATTTTAACCAGTATCTGTTAACTTGACACGTTTGCGTTGAATCTTTGTGCCGAGTGCTGTTCAATAATGTCTTCTCAGAAGTATTTGGTTGTAACAACAGGTTCAGCTAAGAATAAAGATTTGAGTGGTCAGTTCGGCCCATTGAAGATACCATTGATTTCTGGTGTCCCTACGACAAAAAGAATCTGGCTGCACTCGAAAATGACCAACGACGTTTTCTAAACACGTAGCGGACGTTAAAAACTTTTCCTCGAGCATATTCCATCAGTATGGTGATGGTTTGTTAGAGGTGTAATTATAACGCTGTTTAAGATACTAACACGTAATTGTGGAGCAACATCCATATCACAACATTTTCATTACCAAATATTATGAAGCCACACGCGGTCACTCCTTTAAAGTAAAATTCCAATATCATAAACACGAATGGGTCAAACACACTTTCGTTTCTATTTGGAACAACTTGCCTGAGTAAGTGGTTTCGGTCTCTTTGATCAATTCATTTAAAAATAAATATGATGCTTGTATTGAAATAATGCACCCAACAGATAATGTATGTGTGAAACGCAACAAATTCTGACCTCTTTTCTTACTGGCGTTCTTAGATTGTTCCGTACTGAGTGATCAGAAATTATATTAAATGACTGTACAAGTTTTTTAAGCCTAAATGTATTATGTTCTTATTTCTCTGAATTGTTAGCGGAAAAACAGATCCTTGTTTGTAAAATCTTTACACAAGACTTTAATTTGCAGTTTGTTAATGTTATACCTGAAACAATGTACTATTTGTTGTTATCGCACGGTCCAACTTTCACAATGCTAAAAACGATGAGCGATATATCCCTTATCACCACACTTTACAATGCGTGATATTCATATTGCCACACTAAAGTGTGGTGATGTGGGATATATTGCCACAAGAAAAGTGTAGTGATATCGATGTCAGGCGTACCCTACAAGGTGAACGTCGTAATTTTAACAAGATGAAGTTTCTGTGATGTGCATCACGATAACCGACATTAGTCCATTAAATTAAAGAAAAAAAGCGTTTCTCCTGCACCATTTAAAAAAAAAGAAAATCCCACTCTCAAGACACAAAACAACCGCCTCTCAAATGGTATCGGCCGCAAACCTGACCGCATCAATACAAAATTCTACAAACGTGAGGGAATAACGTTTGCATAAACAAGACAGCTACGAAGGCAAACTTTCCATTTACCCAACAATTTTGTTTTTCATTTCGAAAGTTAGGTACCGTGCGATAAATTAGTTATACCACGGGGGCGAACTTTATCATACAGGCGAGCCGTGTATATGTATAGGTTATCAGCCACCTTTCCGAGGAGTGAGATATAACAATGTCGAGACCCGCAGGGCCGAGCCATTGTTGTATCTCTCCGAGGAAAGTGGCTGATAACCTATTTAACACCCAATTTCACGATCTCAGTCCGACAACAATAGTATAGCAATAAGGATGAATCGTGCTGACGTTCTTTTGCTGAAAAAGGTCGACAATGAGACAAAGATGTTATTGTTGACAGCATTGTTATTCCTTGCTTAGTGATTGTATTGCTAGTTTATTGATTGTAATTCGACTCCTAAATGCCCCATCACCGTTCATACCGCGCAAACTCAACGACGAGCAGCCCCTTCAAATAACTTCTCTTAAATTTTTTTAGGAAAAGTAGTTTGAAGAGGATATTCGGCGTTGAGTTTCCACGGTACTGAGTCGTAAATAACCTTTACAGTTTAGTGTCATTATGTTTTCGTGCTATAAGAAAAAATAAATTACAAAACGAAAGCATTTTATCTTGCTTAAGCAAAACAAACTCTTCACGGTGCTGTTCTTAATTTTAATCGAGACTGTAAGGTCTTTTTTAACATCTGGAGGAAGCGTGATGTTCTTAAATTCATAAGCAGACGTGATATCCAGGCGTGATATCCGATATCACTCCTCCTTTTGCATCTCAGTCCTAAACCATTGTTGCAATATCGTCGTGTTCCATTGTTAAAGGAGGACTGAGATCGTGAAATTGGGTGATAATGTTAGTAATCAGATTTATGAACCGATGAGCGATAGAGCCCTTACATGGCCAATCCGCTCGAATTACATCTCGACTTCATCTTAAGGTAGTTCTAGCAGATTGGCCATGCGGGATATTTTGCCCAATGGATGATAAATCCGATACAGTGCACCAGTGGTGGTATAACTATTACTTATATATTTATGAAACTGAGTGAGTGCTTTTATTGGATTATTTGTAATTAAGTAAGACATTAGGATTATATCACTGTTATCCTTGTCGTATTTAACTCTTCCTTATTCATTTCTTAGTTATTAATGATGATATTTCATTTATTGTAATTTATGTCAATGAGTAAGCCTTGTCATATGGACGCCTTTCCTTGACTTTATTAATAATGTTGAAGTGACAATCAACATTACAGCGCAAAACACAAAATGTACAAGTTACATAAGAAAATACTTATTAGAGTTTAAAATTCTATTTAATGTTTAGCTTTATTAGTGTACTATTATTTTTCCAATTTAGTATTATAATGCAACGAATGTTTGAGCAATCTTTTCACTCACAGCTGCCAACCTGCGTTCACCTACCTACTTGTGGGAGCAAAGGTTTGCAGTAAAAAGAAAACTTTTCTAATTGGAGGCCTGTATGGAAGTTCTGTAAGCAACTACAGGATCCCGCAAGGCTTAAAAACTTGGTTAGGAATTTCATTTGATCCTATTGCGCCCTTGTTTCTCGTAAGCTTACTTTTAAGTTTGAAGCTTTCTTTCATATGTCAGATATTTTTGCATAGCGACGCTCTCACGTTTTTCCTTTTTATTTAATTATTTGGTCAGTCATTCGGGCTATTCGTGCTACAACCTCAACATTTTTTCTCTTATTTTTTGTTTGTGGATGGTTTGAAGGCATACACGCTATTCTTAATAGTTATTGCACAGCGAAACACAAAGTTGTTCCAAACCGGCTCTTTCGGCTTTTTTTCTTATACTTTTACAGATGGAATTTTACGCGCGTGATAAAAGAAAAAAAAACCAATCCAGAACAAATATTTAACTGTGATTTTCCCGTTCGTGTTGTTCTAAAATAATTACAAACGAAAAATAACTCGCACAAAGTAATTATGTAGAAATTAAGACAGGATCCTTGCAGACAGCCCATTTAATCAAATAAACAATACCGAAAAATGTTTTACATTGAATTTGAAGCAAGACCGAAAGCCGACAGCTCAAGAGCCAAATAAACACAGATGCAAACCTATTTACGTTGCCTTTTGGACTTATATGTCAGACTGCCTGAGCGGAGAATCGAACCCACGACCTTTGGAACCAGAGGGCGAGGTCCTGCCGCTGAGCCATACTGACACGGCCTATGGATATTTGGCTTTGTCAGTATGGCTTATAGCGGTAGGACCTCGGCCTCTGGTGCCAAAGGTCGTGGGTTCGATTCCCCGCTCAGATAGTCTGACATATAAGTCCAAAAGGCAACGTAAATAGGTTTTCATTTGTATTTATTTGAATCTGAAGCCTCGATCATTCCCCTGCCATTTTAGGCATTTAATTTGTTGGATGCTTGTTCGTAAAAGCTTTTAAGAATCTTCATTGGTTGTAGGTCGTGGTGATTGGACGGTGGCAGTCAAATGACTTCAAGAAGCAAATTATCAGCAAATCTGGCAAAAGATACTATAACAATGATAAAAGTTTATTTGCCGAGTAAGCTAGCAAAATGGTAAGATAGGGCTTGTATTAGAAACAGTTTATATCTTACCAACATTAAGTGACAAATACATATGACTAGATATAAATACCTGTACAGCAATGTAGAAAAAATAACATTAGGAATAGTCCGATATGTATGGTAGTAGGTTACACTTATTTAGTCTGAATTTAACACAATTTACTGAGGGTGCCGTGAGAACATCATCAGGTAAAGCATTCCAAATGTGAATGACCCTATTTACAAAAAAGTATTTTCTGCAGTTTAATCTGAAGGGTTTCTTAACCAATTTCAGGGAGTGACCCCTGGTCCGCCTTTCTCTATTAACATCAAAGAAAAAAGATGGATCATAATCCAGGAGACCAAGCAACAAACAATATGTGAATGACAGGTCGGTTTTTACCCGGCGTAGTTCCAATGAATCAATTTTCAACTTTTTCAGTCTGGCTGCATATGGCATATTTCGGTACCCTGGGAGAAGTTTGGTAAACACTCTCTGCACTCTTTCTAACCTCAGAATGTCTCCTCGAAGTGACGGGGACCAAACGGGCTGGCGTATTCTACAAGCGGACGGACATGTACATTAAAGGCCCACAGTAAAGTTGGGACATCTCTAGAAGTGAAACAGTTCTGATAATAGCTGCTCGTTGCATGCTATTTTAATGACAGCATTACAGTGGTGAGTCCACGTTAGATTCGTAGAGAGCCAGACACCTAAGTCCTTGACAGTAGTTAATGGTTCCAGTTTTGAACCCGATAGGTAGTAATTATATAATGGATTTTTACTCCCGATGTGCAACACTTTGCATTTAGTGTCCGAAATCGGCAACTGCCATTGATCTGACCAGTTTTTTAGTTCATCATGTTCATGTAAGATACCATTGTGACTCTTGTTTTGATTTCATTGCAGAGTGGAGCTTAACGTCATCAGCAAAATTTCGCAATTTTACACCTGCAGAAGTTGGCGATAGATCATTAAAAAAAATGGTGAATAACAATGGACGTAAAACTGACCCCCGACGCTGTCTAAAGGCCTCCCGTATTTGCCGGTCGAGGCACCGACTAGCAATAGTACCCCATGTGGCTATTGACCGTTGCACAGGATCACTTGAATAATTCACATTTGTCTCCTGATTCTGAAATAATTGTTCGCAAAATGAAGTTTCACCCATTTTCTGGTTAGCTTAATTATTTGTCACAAAGGGTCCCTAATAGTGGATAGAATTAGGCATTTTATCAAAGATGCATTCGTAATGATCGAGCGTTGGTGAATATGATCTTTCATGAGAAAACAATTGATCAAGTCAACCAGCCGACAAAGGATGGTCAAGAAGGCAGGCAGGCTCCCTTTAATAAATACGGATGCAAACCTATTTACGTTGCTTTTTGGATTTAAATGTCAGACTGCCTGAGCGGGGAATTGAACCCACATTCTCTGAAACCAACAGCCAAAGTCCTATCGTTGTAATCCATAGTAACACGGCCAAAAGGAAATGTCCATAGACAGCATTTAACACGCACACATATGCATACAAACACATATAGGCTCCCTTGTGGAGCACGTGGATGCTTTGTGAGCCTAAACGGTTTTTTTTTTTTAACATTTGTGATTCATGTCAAATGTGTAGTAGAATTGACCCACAAAATAAAAAAAATGTTCTCTTATACAGAGAGAATAGTTTTATCTCCGGCTTCTTAAATTTTTCTTTAAAATTTGCCACAGTCTCTTTGCACTTCCTTCCCTCCACCGTCTCCAACCACACAAATTGTCAGTCTCTTGTCGGCTTTGAGTTGAGTTTGGTTCCGCTCGTCTACTGGTCAGGGAGTACGCAACATTCCTTCACTAGTTATGGCGTAGGAGCTATGAACCTACAATTTTTTTTGTGTGCGGTTTTTTTTTTTAGAAGATGTTCCCAACAAGTGCATAAGTAAGTATTGATTGGCCTCCGTAAAGAACACTCAGCCATTCATGTTCTATGTTCTGGTAAATAAAACAACCAGAAGCCAATGTTTCAAGTCGCGGTCTGACTCATCATCAAGGGTATAACAAAATACCAAAAGTAAAATTTCCCACAAGTCAACTAAAAACAAAATAATAAACAATTGGAGGTGAGTTGCATAGCGATCTTCTGTACACTTCCACCACTTTCGGGCCGCCACAGCTTCATAATTCCGGATTTTTTTTTTATTCCTTTTAACTCATTTTTGGATGCTGATCTAACAGTGAAAAAGTTTGCCTCAATCTGTGGACGGATAGAAGACAAAAAAGTAAGCGATTGCCCATGGTAACCATGTTAGGGTAAGACAGTTGTACAAAACCAAGGCCAACACCGTGCAACTAATTCTAAAAGGAATTGCCCTTCCCTGTACAAAATAATGCATACACAGAAGACTTAGTCAGGTGACTCGGATACGTTGCTGCCTGCTTGTATACTGATGTTAAGTTGTTCCTGGTAGCGGAGAGATGTATTTAAAAAAAAAATTATAAATATTCTTGAAATTTTGTGTTATTAGACAAAACGTGGTTGTGGACTGAGGAAGAAGGGGATGACAGAAATACAAGTGTTTTCAAGGTTTAAATGGTTCGAATATTTGAAGTATGGAAAAGATTTTAACTGTGGAGATGATAAAATGAATGCTTCTTTTTATTGTTTTGGTGGGATCTGAGACTTTGGATCAGTTTTGCCTAATAACCCAAAATTATTTGCAACTTGTAAAAAAAAACATTATGTCACAATTCAACGCCATTACTTAAAGGAGGGTTGCCACCAAACGAGAGTTTGCAGCATCTAGTGTCATCTAGTGTCATCTAGTGTCATCTTAGTGCTGTCCACTTCTCTCTGGTTCGCATGAAAGCAAAGGAATGTACCAAGAAATATCTTTTAATACAACAAACAAGGACCTTAATTACCGAGTAAAAATTTGGTACATCCTCATGCACCTGAAAGCAGGCAGTGAAGATTACCGATATTACTGCCACTAGATGACGCCATGGTAGAATATAAAGATAATACCCTGGCGCCATCTAGTGACAGTAATATTGTTAACCTTTACAGCTTGTTCCCAGGTGCACGAGAATGCACCGAATTTTTACTCAATAATTAAGGAGGCACGTGCTTGTTTATTGTTTTAAAAGATATTATTTTGTGGGTACCTTGGTTGCTGCGAGCTAGACGTACTCGATGGCCTGCAGACTTTTATTTGGTCACAACCCACCTTTAAAATCAGTTTATAAAGAGAGAACATGCCATTAAGTCAACTCACTTGTATGTGTGTGTGTGTGCATTGCTTTGTACAAACGTGGTCACCCTTCTTTTTAGAATTTCTTTTGCACGTGCTTTTGCACACCTATCCTAGCCAGCTTTTCACTTGGTTAACGTGGACAATCAGTGAGTTTTTTATTTTTTATTTTAAATTTGCGTGTGGTAAGTTTTATTGTCTATACCCTTGATAATGGGTCAGACGCCCTCACATTTAAAAATAACACTTCCAAAAGTTTATCCATGAGAATGGTGGGCGATAAGCTCTTTCAACAATTTAGGAGTATCTTTTAACTCCAGATTCTTCTTAGGGTTAAACATCTTCTAGGGTTGTAGACCAATTTTTAAGTCACACGCGCAATGTGAACTTTGTGAGGGGGAACTTCCACAATATGACCAGCCCGGAGGTCAAATCTCTAGTCTGCAAACCAAGTGGACACCATGACCCTAACCAAAGTGGACAGTGGATTGAAAAAAAAAGGTCGCTGGGCCGAACGTGTGCTCTTTCTAGGGCTACTTGTGTGAGTGAGACAGCCTGGTTTTATTTTCTTGATTTATTCTTGCTAAAAAACGTTGTACGTACTACGAAAAGTCACAATACCGAGGACGTGGTTCTACTTTTAGCCGCATCCTGTTTTGCCAAACTCCATTTCGCCGAAATATATTCCCGTTTCATCTAAATTAGGCCCTGCTTATAAGATTATAAGTGAAGTGGTAATTTCCCAACGGGGGGGGGGGGGGGCAGGAGGGGGGGTGCATTCAATCTGCTGTGAAGATTCGAATTGTTTTTCCTTACATATCTAACGTTATGTAATTTATGTTTCAAGGGTCCCGTTGCCCCTCGGACGTAGGTGCCAATATGTATTGAAGGGTGGTGGGTTTTGATCGAATTTTATTGAACTATAGTTGCACTTCTGACTGTCGGCTAACATTGATACTACTGGAAAAATTGAGAATATTTTAATTGGAGATTAGTTTACAGGAAATGTGGTAACCCTTGAAGCTACCAAAAATGATTTGTTCATTTCTCTCTTAAAAGAAGAGTATTGCCAGGTATTAAAATCACTAATGAACCCCAGTTGCAACAACATCGCGACTGCTAGCAAATTAAAAAGGTAAATGAATTAAAATACCTTGGAGTTTTCTGGACATTTCTGTTATCACCCAGCTTGGTGCTAGTCTATGCAAGATGTTTTACATTAGAAAACTTGTACCACGCATTTTGTTGAAAACATCGTATTTTGCTATGGCCTAATTCATTATACAAGTACTCGGTGTTATGCTGGAATGACACTTCTACGAATGCCTTAAACCCCGAATTATACTACAAAACTGACATGTTAGAACGCTTATGTTCACGAAACAACGGGATCATTCTTATCCTATCAACAACTCGATATTCTGCCAATCCGCCTTTTCTCTACGTTTACAGAACTGTCTTAAAAACGGTGCTCACTTTTTAACTTGCCAAATCGTAGGAACGAATCCTGTTCATACTTTGTGCACTAAAATATAGTACAGGAAAGACTTCGCAAATGCAGTTACTGTATGGGTATAGTAAATTTTATCATATCAAAAACCAAAACTGGTAAAAGGGGCCGCCAAGTCCCGAATGGCTCGGCCCTTCAAAAGAGTGATATCGACACACCAAAACATTCGCCAAGTTAATCGCACCGCTTAATAATTCGAAGGTTAAATGAAAACTAGAACATTGCTACTTTCGGTATTATTCGGTGCGATTAAGTTGGCGAATGTTTTGGTGTTTTAGTAGCTAGCTAGCCAGGTAGTAACACATTTTCAACCTTATTGAGGGTCAGATTTTGCATTGAAAGCAGCTTAGCTGGCATTCCTACACGAGTTAATTTTTGTCAGGTGGGTCGTTGCTCTCTATTTCAACACAATTTAAGCTTTTCTACCACATTATTATTTTTCCACAAGTATACCTGAAATGTGCCCAACTATATGCTTCAAGACGTCGCGCTACAATGGTTTACAACCTCGACAATTGAATTGACGTGATGTTTGTTGCATAACTTGTCGCGACACTGTAGCGTGTGTCTAGATATTTCTTTGCCACAATGAAACGTATTAATGTAATGTCATTGTTTAAAAAACATTTCTTCAGTGGTTACTAATTTAAACCCAACTCGCTTAGAACTCGCTCAGTTTTCCCTAACTTTATCGAAGTTTTAAGTTTTTTGTTTTACGCCTAACAAATATAATGCTTTTCGGTTTTTATTTTGATTGTTTTGATTGTTTCTGCTCGTCTTTGCAGTTTCATTTTAATGTTTTTTACAGTTCTATATATTTTATTTTAAATTATCACATGTAATCCTGTTTATTGAATGTTGGCAGTTTGTTTCCAGTGTGTTTTGTTTTGTTTGTTTGTATTTTTTTTGTTTTTTGTGTGTATGACCCTCACCCATACGCGAGCGAGGTGTAGGATTGTAATTTTTGTATTTTCTTTTTAATGTGCATCAAAAAATAAACCCAACTCGTCTTAAGTATTCCTGCTTGAAAGGGTTTATGATGTTGTATGTATATATTTCCGGGGCAAGCGAGGCCGTCACGTGGGGGAAAAAATGTTCAACGAAACGGGAATTTCCATTTCTCCGAACTTTAAACAGGGCTTAATTTTCGGCGAAATGGTATTCGTAATTCGTCGAAACGGGCTGCTTCCTAAACCATCTTCTCGTTAAACAAGCAGTCAAGAGTCGAAGCCAAAAAGTGTTGGTCACAACCTAGAAAAAGTAGGTTGACAAGTTGGGCATTAAACCAGATCTCGTGTTAATGTCGGCCAAGCAAAGTCTTCTACCTAATCGTTAAAACAAACCAGCCAACCATTTCGCCAGTTAACGTGGTTTGTGTTAATAGTTACTAAAAAAAATTGCAACAATTTCTTGGCGGATATTCCACGAAAACTTAGCTGTTTCGGTTGATCATAGTTTCGAATCGAACCTACTTCGATAAAGGGTAGACCCACCATAAAAACGCTCCCTGTGAACGTTTATTTTAATTTAAAGATACCGTCCAATTTTTGCTGTTTATAACATCAAAAAATTCAAATTATTGTAAGTCGAAAAAAAAGTGGTCCTAATTTTTTAAGGATTTAGGGTAAACAACAATTATTTTTATCCTAATTTATTGTGAAAAAGAAAACGTCTTTATAATGTTTCACGTACTTTTACACGTACTGTTGGTCTTGGCGGAGCTCAGCCTAAAGAACAGTGAGTGGAAAAGGGATACAGTCAAAGTCCTGACAGTAACTCACCAATAAGAGATGCTGTCATCAATTTTGAACATTATCTCAGTCCCCTGCGTGTTTCGGAGATTTCACAGGTTTGCCCGCCTCTCTACTAGACGTTTTTCCATCTAAAAATCGTCTAATAAGCTTAAGATTCAAACTTGATTTTGTTATAAAAAAAAAATGTTACGTGTTGCACCAAGTAACTGTGTTGTGTTTGTATTAATTCAGAAATTAGCAACTAACGTTTTCTGACAAAGAATTGGAGTTAGGATCAAGCAACTCGGTCCCGACTTTTTGTTTAAATAATTAAAATTTAAAAAAGTTTTGAATTAAACAAAAAATTTCAAGCGGAGCATTTTTAACGGGCGGTTTTGTATGACGCTTCCACGAACACTTCGTGATTGAATGAAAAGTGTAAAGTGGGTAACTTAGCAGAAGACGGAAAACCAAATGAGCTCGAAAAGTGATGAATAAATACGGATGTGTGTCACTCTGACTTACCAGTAATACTTCCGCATTGGTTTCAATTGTTGTAGGTTCAATTCTCCGCACAGGCAGTCTGACATTTAATTCCAAAAGGCAACGTAAATAGTTCTGCATCCGTCGCCTGTTTATTAAGAAAAGTGTAATTGATTTCTATTTCTTTCCTGTAAAAGAATCTTACTTCTGTTATGACGAAGGGAGGTATCTAGACTAAGGTGAACGTGGTTCTCAGGCAAATAAAAGTAGGGGAGATTTTACCGTGTTTTTACCAGTAACAAAAAAACTATGTCACTTTTCCCTCCCCTCCAATTCGCTGCTCTGGCCTCAGTCGTGTTTTTCAGTTGCCAGTTTTCGTATTTTATTTGAACGAAGATGTTTGCTGCATGGCTGAATCCATTAAATCGCGTGAGCGTGACAGGAAACCATTACAATTAATGCAGCAAAACTTGTTCTTTACAAAGAGGATTTCATGATTTTCTGAACTAAAAATCCAACTAACGTTCAGGCTTTGAACTCGTGATTTTTTTTTATGAAGCTGATTAAGCTTACACGAGCGTAGTTAAAAGGGCAACAATCTGGTTTCATTAATTTTGCATAATTATGCGTTAGTGGGTTCACCAAACGTCTTTGGAAAAGAAATAATAAAGGGCACAAAAGAGAGTCTCGTCGTACACTATCCCCTTAACCCCCGAGTTAATACGAACTCGTAACAAAACCAATAAAAGCAAGGCTTGGTTGGTAGCTGAAGTGTTAAGTGTCTCACAATCGACCTCACGTAGAGTAAATTTTAAAGAAGTATGCTCAATAGACCGGGCGACAAGAATGCTAACTTCAAAGAAAAAAGGTTCGATTTTTTTTTCGTGCTATGGCGGCACTGGCATAATCACAACGTGAGAAACTTCAGTGAGAATAACTTAGGGGTATTTACGCAGCAAGACCTTTTCGCTCGACGAAAGCTATTTAGCTAGTCTGTCGTAATTTATTTACAATATGTTGCCGGTTCTTCTAAGGAAATTCGTCAATACCGTGCGTACAAACAATTGTAAACTAAGGCGTCATCAGTTACACGTTCGCCAAATGGATGCAAACAATGCAAACAATGCAAATGCAAACAATCAATGTTGCATTGAAAATAGCCTTGTGGGATGTGGCTCATCTTTCCATTTGCATCATCGCATCTTGTTTCTTTGTCCATTTGCTTTCGTAGCGCGTCACTGGATGGCGTTGACGGCAGTTACAACGAGCGGTTTTCCGACTTTGGTTTTTCAGCAGACAAAACACCCGCAAATTTGAAGATTTTTTGTTGTGAAGCATCAAATTTGGAGTCCAGTTTAGAATGAATGCTGCTGAAATTTGGGCACGTATTACACCCATCTTGCTATTTACTAGCGATGCGGCAGATTTTCGCGTTTCGATATATCTGCTGGTAAGCAAATAAATGAGCAGCCCTCTTGGTGTAACGCTATCAGTGTACAAAATCTGGTGTTAAGTGATGCGCACTGGTTATTTCCTCATGCGGATACAAAGCTTGCATTGGAATTGGATTCATAAACGGAGCTCCTATCGTCCTTCGGCCTCGCTTCGCTCCAATAACAACGAGGATACATAACAAATTTCATCAATAATTTTAAACACTGCTTTAAGACGCAATTTCATTCTACTCCCAAATTTGCCTATTCTCGCAAAAAGAACAATATATCATGGATCCAACGATGGTAGAAAACATGGCATCTGCTAACAAGAATGCAAATTCCAATAGGCGACCATTCATTTTGTCGAATCGTAAACAAACCAATGATGCTGTGAAATACTGTAATCACTTCGTTTTTTTCTGATATAGTAGGAAATGTTTTCTTTAAGCTGCCACGCAAAATGGTTTGAATTTCATGCCTCGAGCCACGCGACCATCAGCTACCTTGCGTCGTTGCCGTGGTTAGCCGTTATGTACAGTTCGAAAGACAAAATGCAACGTATCAGTTGCACTAAATGAAATTCGTGATCGGGAAAATTCACATTGCAAGCCTCTTGCATAAATATGCAATTTCTAAAACTCGGCTCGTGCCACAGCTCGCCAAAGTGATTTTGAACGCGCAGTGAATTTTCGATCCCTCATCGTGACGTCACTACTGAAACATGGGATTCAACGGCTCATTGAGGCGGTTTTATGGCTGAATTTACCGACTATAGATGGCGGACCTGCCCTTCCTTCGTTAGGACTACCTGTAAATAAGACATGGTAAAAGCTTGTCATCACACAGAACTAAACTTTTTAAGCTAAACGAAGAAAACACGCCAATCGACCATACTCAATAAACCTATTTATCGGCCGGTAATTAACTGGATACTACTTAGCAACTCCCTTAATAAAACAAGTGTGATGACGAGCTTAAAACACTTCTTTAGTGACATTGATCGCTATTTCGGCCATCGTTGCATCCAGCAATGATGCGTGTCACTTAATTAATGGTGGCGTTTAGTGTAATCAGCCGTTGAGCAATTTGATGAGTTTAAGCATAGAACGTTCTAAATGCATTCTTATGGCGGAAGGAGGCACGAAATCATTGTTAAGCTCATATGTATATTCATATTTATTCTATTCCATATTACTTGTGTTTTCGGCTATAATAGTGCTTCTATGAAATCTATAATTTGTGTGTTTTAGCACTCAACTCCTTTTCAGATTTAATTTGTTGGAAAGGAGTTTAGTGCTAAAACGCACAAATAACAGATTTCGTAACATCACGAGTGGCATTTGGTGTGCGAATTTTTGTTTTCTTTATGCAAAACGATTCTCCAGAGTGATTTCAATTTACGATTTTCTAAGCAATTTCGAATTACGATGTTTAGTTTTAAGATGATAACGATATTGACAATAATAATAGCAATTTCATTTGCTAATGGGTGTGGTAACGGAAGGGATTGCCCACTTACACCGTCCCAATGATCATCGTTTTAGTAGGTGCGTCGTAAAAATTTTGCAAGGTCAATTTCACGGATCGCTCGTTTAAAGGATGACAATGTCATCGAAGAGATGACAGTATTCGGTAAGGAATTCCAGAAGTCAACAACCCTATTAGCAAAGAAGAACTTCCTACAATTGGTCCAGGAAGACTGCTTTTGCAATTTCAGATGGTGCCCGTGAGTATGGGTGGTTAGAGATAATATCAATTGATCAACTCTGCAGCAATGCCAGCCTCTATCGCATTTCGTCATCCTACCTGTAATTTCATTTGCTACTGCGTTGGTATTTCGCATTACGTAAGCCTAAACCGTATTTTCTTTTTGGGTACGGGTTCCATGCGGCGTTCCACAGGGGTCTGTCCTGGGGCCACTTCTCTTCGTTATTTACCTAAACGACTTAACATTTAACGATAACAACATTTTTGGTTTCAAGTTTGCTGACGATCTTAAAATTGGAGGCGAAATTTTACTGGTGGACGCATTCCTGTACTTGAGGCCCAAATTCGGAACGTGACTGACTGGTCAAGATCTGGCAGCTGCCCCTTTCTATCTACAAATGTCTCACTTTTCATGTGGATAAAAGTAATAATTGCTCCAGGTATTTTTTGGAGCATGTAATGCTTCCTTCCATAACGGAAGTGCACGATCTTCGGATTTGTTTTACCAATAATTTGAAACCAACCATTCACTGCCAGAAGGTCTGTGCATCGGCATATCATCGCTCAGCCATAGTTAATAAGTGCTTCACATCCAGTAATGTTGAAACCAAGGTGTGGGCTTTTAAAGTTTTTGTGCGACCGCTTCTGGAATATGCCACCCCGGTTAGGACGCCATATTTAGCACGGGATATTGATCTGATTGAGGCCGTGCAGCGTAGATATACGAAGAGCCTCCTGGGTATGTGTGACATTGCCTACCGGGACAGACTTGAAAAGCTTGATCTGGAACTTTTGGAGCTGAGAAGAATTAGATTTGACTTAATATTGACATTTAAAATCCTCCATAATTTGATATCTGTAGATCGCCCGTTCTTTGACTTCCCTGATTGTCCTATCAGCACACGGGGGCACAACTGGAAACTTATTGTTCCAGCATTTCGTCTTGACTGTCGCCGGAACTTCTTCGCGGTTCGGATTGTCCCAATTTGGAATTCTCTGCAGGCCAGCACTGTAAATGCAACAACAATTTCGGCTTTCCGTAGAATGTTGGAATCTGAACCATTGCACAGATTTCTTAAGCGACCACTTCCGGCAAATCACTAACTCTATTGTTCTTTCATTAAAACCATAACTTGCCAGGAATGGTATAAGTGGTTCCCCAACCCTTCCGACCTCGTTCCACTTACCGGTGGTAAATTTTATTATTATATTATTATTTTATTCCGCTCATAAGCAACGTTAAACGTAAAAGCCCCGAATCCTGACGAGAAACAGAAGTCTGACGATTCACAAAGGTAACTTACGAGAATGAAAGCAAACCGCTTCGTCTAAGTGATATACATTGTATAGATCTGTGGTTTGTTTGTCGGTGACCATTCAGTGACAAATAAAGCTTTGATTTATATAATTACTGAGTAGAAAGGTCTGGTCTTTTCAGTCTAAGTTGAGCTTAGGGCTCATTTTGCGGGAAGTAAACAAAAGTTGTCAGCAATTTTTTTTTAATTCAATCAAAATTAAATCTCCAAGAACACTACGAAGCACAGAAGGCGTGTTTGTGTAGCTGATGCGTTTTAACAGAGAGTATGTTTACACAAACCGTAACGTCAATACAAAATAACATGAACGATTATTCTAAGCCTAGACTAAGTTTTTGGATGGAAAAATACTATTTGTGTTGTTAAATGAAACTTTCTTCCAACAAGCCAATTCTTTGTTATGTTTTTCATTTATCTAATTTTGTTAATTAACTTTTGGTATTTTATTTGCCAAGAATGGTACGAACAGTTTTTCCTACTTCTCTCCAAATTTGCTTCTTGTGAGATCTGGATGAATGTGTCTTTTCTTAGTTTGATAAGTTTTATTTTCCAGTTTATTTTTTTGTACGCTTTTCCTTAATTTTAAAGAAATTAATTCTAATTATCGTATATTCTCTTAGTTGGACTACGTTTAAATTCCTACATTCTTTAATAACTAGTTGTGCCCGTGCGCATGCTGCGCACCCCCCCCCCCCCGCCGCCTCCCTCCAGGTATTTGGTCTTTGGTTTTAAATTTATCAAACCGAAGACCGAACATGTGAATGGCTCACATATGCCCTCTCCCCCACAATTACTTTAACCCCCTATCCCCACACTCCTGCCCCCTTCCGGATTCGCATACGTGTCCCCCCATACACGCTTGCCCGCCTCCCCCTCCCCGAAACGTCGCCGTGACATTTTTCCTTTGGTGCAGCCCCGGAAAAGTCGCTGGTGTGTGTTTGACTGAAGGCTAAAAAAAAT
Organism: Lithobius niger; assembly: GCA_023313725.1. Taxonomy (NCBI): domain Eukaryota; kingdom Metazoa; phylum Arthropoda; class Chilopoda; order Lithobiomorpha; family Lithobiidae; genus Lithobius; species Lithobius niger. Next base: position 236,812 of record JAHWFP010210913.1, read on the forward strand.
CCTATCACTGATAAACCATCATTCAGTACGCAAGTAATCCCATGTTTAAGATAATCCTTTGAAACAATTCACTTTGGTAGCGTGCATTGCCCGCCACACACACACTTGCCCTGGTACCCTCTCCCGTACCCCCCGAAAATGCCGCTCCGTGACCTTTTCCCCTTTGGTGCAGCCCCGGAAAAGTCGCATACGTATGTCTGACTGAAGGCTAAAAAAAAGCCCTGAGAAATTCAGCATTCAGTAAGCACGTAACCCTATGCTTAAGTTCATCCTTTGAAACAATTCACGTCGGTACCGTGCATGGCGACATTGTTGCAAGCAACGATTGTTGCCGCCCACTTAAAAACAATTCAACTCCTTTCTGGAAATGAACATTTAGGAAATAAATGCGCCTTTCCATCGTATCGGGCTGCCATTGGGGCCTCGAAATTAAGAACCAATCGTCGTTTGGTTTAAAGTTGTCTGGTTTAGTTAGACACGGGTTTTTTTTGGTTTTTTTTAGCTCAAACGCCGACAATGGCACAGTCCACGCGACTAAAACTTTGTTAGCCGCTTTGGCACCACAACAATACCAAAAAACGAACCCAAAAACGATGCGGCAGGTCTGGTAAGTGGCGCCATCTCTTCGAAAACTTTGGAAAAAGTGTTATAACCCGAAGTTGTAGTACAAGGCCGTCAATAGACGGCGACATGGCAGGTTTGGTAAGTGGTGCCATCTGTTCGAAGACGTTGGAAGAGTGTCCCAACCCGAATTTGAAGGCGAATCCCGTCAACAGATGGCACTACAGTGAGGGGTACTTGATTGTACGACAAAATGGCGTGGCCGCTGACTTGGCCGCCTGCTCCGTATTATATATGTAGATTATTTTAATCTGTTAGCCCCCCAAAATTGTCGCTGCTTTATTTTCTGTTATTGTGCTTTACACCTGATTCTGGAGTATGCTATCCATAGTAGAATAGAATAGAATAGAATAATCCGACTGTGCAAGCAAAAAGCCAAGACGCATCCACCCCCACAAATACAACCAACCAGGAGCCAACCGCCAAGAAAAGTCTAAGCAAGAAAGCGATCCAGCCGATTTTTGAAGGAATCAAGCGGAGGGGAAGGAACAACCGAAACGGGCAGAGCATTCCACATGTTCAGAAAAGAACCAGTGCCGAACGTTACCGGAGGAGATACTTCTACTATAGGCTTCCATACAGTTTGAGGGGGTGCTCCCTGGTTACAGTGTGAGAAAGACGGAAGAGAAGTCAGCTGCCTGGACGTCAATATGGTGGTAAGATTTGGTAAGTGAGGATACGATCTCCCCGGAGGAATCTGGTTTTGAGCGAGGGCAGGTTCATTGGTTTGCGAAGACGTTCTTCGTAAGAGAACTGTTCGAGGGAAGGCACCATTTTATGAGGTGGCGCTGACTTAGTTTCAAGACGGATGAAGAAGAGGCATAAGAGAGGCGGCCAATCTGAGAATAGAATTCGCGCGTAAGGCGAAGGAAGGTTTTGTACAAGAGAACAAACAGATTTGGTAAAAGAGCAGAGAAAATTTAAGATAATGAGTTTTACTAAGAGTTCTTTGTGTTCCAGCTGTTGTAATTACCTATGTACACCCACCAGGTGTTGCCTCTTCACCTACGTGTTACATCACCTGGTGTGCGTGTCAATCATTTTACGCTAGCTTAGGTCACACTCACAAGATACTCTCTGAGCATACCTTACAGTGTCCTCACAAGGCAAGTCTTTACCACAGACTGTTTGCTTCGCTTACCTTTTACCTTGTGATTTATTCTTTATTTACGTGAGGTCATTTTTAAAACCTAACCTTTACGTATGTAGCATGTAATAAGTACTTCGTGGAGCATTACAGGACCTGAAGGGCGGGGCAGGTTGCTTCAGCCGTCTTCCGTCTCCAACCCCCCCCCCCCCCACTCCCCCTCACCCCCTGCGAAAGATAGCGAGGCAACGGCTATAGAATCACGTACAGTTTTTGCTCGTTGCGACGGCGGCAGTTTCGCCAGTTCGAATTTCTCCCCTTTCTACAGTTTTTCTCCTTCTAAAAGTGGGATCCGAATTGAGCTGGTTCATCTACATCGCCATTAGTTTGCCTTACATGACGTAAGGCTCTAGGATATTTATATAAAAGTCAAATAAATAAGTAAATAAATAAATAAATAAAGGCAGTGTCACCACAACTTAGCCCTTTTATGACATTATTTGTACTGTGTCGAATTAACGTACACCACTCCACAATTTCGTCAAATTACCAAGAGAGACTGTAAGTTTCTTTCTTCTTTTCTCGATCCTGAAAGCATATAAGGGCTATCTAACAAAGTTTGTCACACATTTCTTAATTTACGTTATATGGCATATACTTTAGAAAAAGAAAAATATCAATCCCAATTGTTGTGGTTCCATTTAATTTTGTTTTCATTTCCACAGTGGCATCATGTTGTTTCTCTTAATTTATGACGTGAAGGCGAAGCCAACTAAATGGGTTAAATGTGGTTTAGATGACATCTCAGTCGTTGATCCGCCTTTTTTTCTAATCCCATCTAATTATCGCGCCGCCTTCTCACGAAACGGAGAAAACACCAGGCCACTTCTTTCTCTCAAATAAATTTTAAATTATTGAACAAGAAAGTCACTTTACTCAGAAGCAGTCAATGTAAAATGGGATTTAATTTGCACAATGAGTCGTAAAAGTTAAAATATTTGCAGCGTTAGTCGTTTAATAAGTTCACTTTCATAATTGTCATCTTTTCGTGTTAAGAAACTCTTCACTGTCTGCTTAAGAAAATGGAGAATGATTGTGTAAAGTGATAACCCAAACAAAGGATTCCCGCCAAAGCTCATCGGCCGTTTGAAGTCGTGAAATCAAATGCCGAGCTCTTTCGCCAAATTAATCCCACCGCGCAATTTGCAGTTATTTAGCAATGGGAAAAGTAACAGTTCTTCACTCGTGCTGTTGTTGTCTGATACGAGTACGTTTTTGAGTTTGTAGGCAAAATATATTGTTCATTGTTGTATTATTAGCACTGCCGGCAGGCAGTGCTTATTAGAGTTCGTTTGCGCACGAGAATTTCAGAAAATTGGACAGGAGGAGGAGGCGGCGGAGCGGCTAACAATTTCAAAATGTTACAATGCTGCAACATGCAACAATAGGGTAACAGTATAGGCGAGGCGCACAATATCGGTTTATAGCTCACTCGAACAAGATGCAACAATGGTTGGGTGCCGGGAAAGTAACATTGTCGTTGTTTGAGTTAGCTAGCGCGTTGTGGAGAACCAAAATTAAACGGTCTTGATTTTTCCTTAAATCTTCAAGTTTTAAAACGTAGGGTGCGAAGTCTTTAAATTTGAGGCCTACCTCAAAATTGGGCGGCCAACATGACTGAGTGACTTATTTACTTTTTCAATGCGGGATTCCGGAAGCAAGTTGAATTGTTTCCGCGATTGTTGCCACGATACGAAACAATCCAGAATCTACTACTCATCGAGATGACCCATGCTAAATCCAGAAATACGCTAATGTGTTGCCATCAAATAATAATCATGGACCAAACCTTCGGCAAAACCTAAACATAAGTATCCATTTCTAATGTTCCGTTTTTTTCGAAAACAAAATTCGGTGGACAGTGGACACATATAAAATGGAAGCAAAAAAAGCCAACAAATTAACTGAGCAAAAAACGGCTTTCGCCATTTAGAAAAAAAAACATTAGAGCTCGTATCTCCATACTCACAGCCCTGAAGGTACACAAATAAAAACGGATTAGAGTTCACTCGAACGCAACGAACTATAATTTGTACTCCAATTCGCAAAACGTAAACCCACACAAACACACACAAAATAGACGCCGTAAACAGCAAAACGCTACAAAATTGTAAGATAAAAATGCATACACAAAATGAACACAAATTATAGTTCGTTGCATTCGAGTGAACTCTATCCGTTTTTATTCGTGTACCTTCAGGGCTGTGAGTATTGGGATACGAGCTCTAATGTTTTTTTCTAAATGGCGAAGCCGTTTTTTGCTCAGTTAATTGAATAATAACAAAATACTGAAACAACAAAATGCTGAGGTTGATTGGTAACTGAATTTACGCTTTCCTGATCCCCAAACCGGCAAAGGCACGTTCCACGGTTAAACTATAGCTATCTGCAAAATTTCAGCATTATTCACCCACGGAAGAATTTATTTTCGTGAAACTAGCAGTAGTAGCTAGTAATCATGCACATATCAAGGTTATTCACTTCGTTTTTAATTTCAGCAAGAAAACGTTAAGCTGCGTCACTAAACAGTAACTTGTATGTTATCAGAAGCATAAAGTCTTCCAATCAAATGAAGTTTTAGCCTTTCTGCCGTATTGTTATTTATCCTCAGATGCCTGAAAATAGCCAAACTGCCTCAGTTGCAAAAGCCGCAAGTTTCACCATGCTCACTTATTTTATATCGATAGGACGAACGTTAATGTTATCGTTGAATCTTGGCGCACTACTCATTAGTGTGTGTCTTAAATAATAAACGAAAATATTCAAAAAGTTAGTGTCGTCATCTCTGATTAAATTGACTAAATTGACTAAAACTTGTAGATGGTGTTAGTCACTATGGACGGATGCCTCCCCCCCCCCCCTCTCTCTCGGCCCCACTTTGTGCTGCCTCCCAGGTTATTCCCCCTGACTTATGGTACACGTACAATTTTAAAGCTATATATTTCAAAAAAGAGGCATGCAAGTGTGATGCTGTATTTCCAGTTTTGCATATACCAGTCTTATTGTGAAGATGACTATCAAAAGTGAAATACAATCTTTGTGATTTCACGCAGATACAAATTGCGCACGTTTGTGAAATTAAAAGTTTACGCATCAGTTCCGGACGCGGGATTTAAAAGGTGCTTACAGCTGTTTTAGATTCGTTCATTGACTGGTAATTCCACTAAGTCGCTAACGGTTAGTGTCTCCGGTTGGAAAATATTTGTTTTGAATAGCTTGTCAGTGGATTTCGGCATGCTAAGCAGCTAAAGGCTCTCTGGATCTTATTACCATACTTTTATCATTTACATTGTTTAAAAATACCCGTCCGATAACGTAACAGGAGAGTTACAACAATGTCCCGAATAAGTAAACGTTGGACACTTTCGTTGGACATTGTTGTGCTACTTATTCGTATGCATTCCACCACAAGTGTCCACTTTTAACCAATTTTGATTTGATCGTTCAAATAGCGTTAAATTAGTTGACACAACAATGAGGAAAATGTGTGCACTTATTTTTCACATTGTTATGCCAACAGATTTAACGCTATTACAATAATTAAATCAAAATCTCATTATTCACATTGCCAAGCGATTTAACGCTATTCCAGTAGTTAAATCAAAATAAGTTAAAAGTCGACATTTTGGAACAATGACAACCAAATCATCGAATGATGCTTCAACAATGACTGGGACGCCAACGTTATGAAGGACACCATTGTTATTACAAGGATTCAGTGAATTAATTGCGCACGCCTTCATGATTTTTGAAACTTCTAATGCCATCACATCGTTAAAAAATTACGTTAGAACCGATTCAAGTATGGTAATAAATCAGTTATCATGACACTTTTGTAAAAATAGGCAGGTATATGACATTTATAGTTCAGTTATTATCGAATGCAGTCCTCGAAGTTAGCAAACATCCTCGACGGCAAGGATTTTTTACCTCCTTAGACAGCATCGATGAAAATTGAACTCTAAATCGCTTACACCGATACATTGTTGCAAAAGTGTGGCAATAACTATGCTTGAGTTTGTTTTATTGGTTTGGTGGAGCTGTAGACCGTTGTCGGTTAAGCTCCGTAATTAAAAACAACAAATCAACAATAACTATTACTTTAACAAACTTATGAAAACTGCAGCAGCAACTTTACAAAGATCAGCCAAGATTAATTTTTTTTTCTCCTCAGTTACCAAGCAACTGTTATCTGCGTTTTCAAAGATCTTGTCAGAACAATGCCAGAACACGCAAGTCCAACGGAGTGACCAACTTGGGCCGGAGATATTGTTATGTAGATTCTGTTTGCTGAGTTGCTTGTTTTCTCTTTTCGTTGCATATGTAAGAACTGTAAAAAGCTGTTTTGAATAAAAGTTAAATAAAACCACAATAAATAAGTAAAAAAAAATTTTAAAAATGAGAATCAAATCAAACTGCAGCGTTTTAGTATTTGTTCACTGCGGCACGTAAAGGCCTTTAGTGCTTGGTTGATGTCTTTGTGGGCTGGTCTCACGTTTACGGAAATGTTTGGTCTTCACATTTAATGGCCCAAGGGTTGGCAGGCAGCAAGGAAATCACCATTCAAATATATTTTATGCGAGACTTTCATTTTTAAGGTAGAGAATGGTTTCCTTAAACAAAATACGAAAATGGAGAGCAGGCTATTACAAATATTTAGCCCATGCTCGCTCTATCTACATCTGCCTCATTTCCGGCCTGACAAGTAAAGCTGTTACAAAATCCACTGACTTGTTTACAAGATTACGTGCTGAGAACGAAGGTAAATCGAGCGCACAGTACGATAAATGCACAGGCAAACATTTAAATGGAGCGGCAGTGCCCCTTACGTTCCATCGTGAGCTTGGGGAATGTCGCCATTTTGATGGTGTTCGTCGCCGTTTCTATCTTCTGCGAGACTTGGCATGTAAATTTGTTGATGAGTTTTTCCTCCTGCCCGCGTTTTTTAAAATTATTTTTGCAGGAGGTACAAATGTATGATAAGATCCAGATTTGGAGTTTGTTTAACAAGTTGTAATGTGTGGCGCAGTGGCAACCCGGACCACTGCATTGTGACCGAGGTTGGCGCTAATGACCTAGCTGTCGACACACAATTAAGATTCAATCGCCGCCCCCCCCCTCCCCTGTACCTCTGGCAGTGCATACTCAGACCTGTGGGGGGTGAAGGCTTCACGCGGGGAGTATCCTAAAGCTACCATCAGTCATTACCGCCAAAAATCATTATTGGGAATACGACAAATGAAATTCGGTATGTGCTCTCGATCTACTGTTTAATCAGGTAGCGTGTGCTTGGTTACATGACGAAATTTGCTCGTGCGTTCGACGTACGTACGCCACCGTCTACATCTTTACCACTTTCTTCAGCTTAAAAACTTACTGTACCTTTTTACTAAAAGTTGTCCTATCGAGGGCATGTGCAGTGTGTACGCTACTGCTAGGTTCGAGTCCTAGGCAGGGTAGTTGTCTTTTTTCTTTTTTTCTCAGATTTGTGTATCTTGTATCCTCACAAGGCCAGTCTTTAATGCAGACTGTTTGCTTCGTTTTGCCCCTTATATCTACTTTGGTTAAAGATGAAAAAAATCCACTTTCCATACGACATTTATCTTATGTATGATTTGAATAACTTTAATGTTGATTCTTCAATAGTGTATCTTTAAGACTCCATTAACAAGATAAAAAGTAGAGAAATAAAATAATGCTATTCTTCCTGAACAGAAAGATGTTGTCACTTGAGATAAGTTAACTCTCGGGTCAATATCCTTGAATTTTTATGAGTGGCAAGCTAACTAATTTTATAAGTTTATTGACTAATGGGCTTATGGTTAGACGGAACAGAGGCGAGTCGAATCACGTCTTTTTCGAATCCCAAAAGCAAATATAACTTGACCTGACTCTATGGTTGAATGCATCTAATTAAAAGAACCAAGAACGACACCACCTAACTAATTTGCTATTGACCTATAAACTTGCACGTGCCTTTTTATACGAGAGGGAGAAATCAAGGCGCGCAACCCTTTCAAGGAAGAAAATATTTTATTTTACAAATAAGTTTTGATAAATTTTTATTTTACTTATAGGAAGGAATGTTTCATAAGTCACTCAAAACAAAAAATTTTTGTCTTCCCGAACTGATGAGCGCAGCGATAAAGGTTTCGACATTTTTAATGCTCTATTGGAACCAAACATGTTATGATGCACTTGGTCCAACTTTGGAAGGAAAAAAGAAAAGATGTGAAAAGATGTGAAAGAAGATGTGGAAACAGTTCAGAAGAAATACAGCTGAAAAGCTATAAGCAATAGACTATTTGAAAAATGCAGCGACCGGCGAAAATGGTTTTTTACGAAACGGTAAAAGCGGATGCAGATGCGGCTCAAGAGCCACAGAGAATAAACGTAAGGCAAAATGAGGTTATGACTGACGTTTATTTAACTAAAATAAAAATGACCGAAAAGCTTGCTAAAGTAATAGAGCCTATCTCTTTAAAGAATTCGAAAACTATATAGGCATTACGGGGGAAAAAATTAAAATGAGATTTACACTGACCTTTAATCCACATATTCAGGCCTTTGAAAATGGTAATTTTGTTTCGCCTCAATGCGGCCATGGCAAACGATATTAAAGAAATAATTTAATATTATTAGCAGTGACATTGTAAAGGAGAGCCCGTCGGCGTTCCACAACGACCGTATGCGGCCAGTTGAACAACTGTTTCATATGACAAGCCACGTGACAAATATGCTATGTTCTTATAAATGGTTGTGCAAAATGTAACGCGTGCGACGATTATTCCAGGCATGCGTCAACTCTGCGTTGAACGATTTTGAGACGTGTAAACAGATAGCGTTTTCAAGTCAAGGCAGACTGAGGCAGAAATCGTCAATTTCGGTTCCTGGTTTAATGCCCGTTAATGCGCGTGCCGGAACGTCGACGTTTTTATCGCTGCTTTGGAAAATTAAGATCTCGCGGTGTTGATTAACTAGCCAGGAGACGGGAAACGATGCCCACGACTTCTCTCTCAGACGACCTTGTGATAAGGGATCGAATATCAAACGGTTGTTTCAACATGGACACTTCACGTTCTATGGTGATGTATACTTTTATCAGCTCCTGACGTTACTATCTCGTAATGGATTAGTGCCAAGATCCCCAATCCCCATACCCATTAATAATCATTAATGTCACCCTATTGGTGGACAGCCACTTTTAATTTTTTTCCCCTTTGAAAAACAATTGTTTTTTTTCTTAAAATTTTTAAGTTTTTGGCTTAAATCCCTTGTCAAACCGGTAGATCTCTCGTCGTATTAGCTTCTTTTTTTTTTTCAAAGTTAAATATCTGTACTCTTATTACATAAAGATTGACTTTTGCTTCATGAGGCTGGATGTCTTGGACCCTTTTCTCTCCATCTCTCTTTTGATTTCGGCTAAGAGTTTGGTTGGTTAGGTTATTTGTTTATCAGACCACACCTCCATTTTTTCCTTCCAGAATTACAGAAGTTAGAAGGATGGGAAACAAATCTTGATCACTAAGAGACGTGTGAGAAATTTTAAGGAACTAGTGTAAACAGTCTTATTCCAGAAAACCACTCAAGTGTGAGTGTAATAGGAAAAACATCGAAGGTAAGGGTCAACAATCTGAGGATAATCACAAAGACGAATGTTCGAGTCCTTACATTTTTCACCCTCGAGTCCCTGAAAGGTGACCTACGGAAGTGTCAGGTAGGGTTAGGCACATGAAATTCATTCCGGCTAGCTGGTTGACCGTGTATTTGAACAATATCAGTTTGACATTGTTTTGAATGATGATTTGTCAACTTTTTAAAAAATACTGCTACCATTTACAGAAAAAAATCATGTTAAAATTTGGTTGTTTTGTTGATTACCTCAAAAGGTTGACACATGCTGCTCGACTTTTACTTTAAAAAACCGCAAATTACATGTGTTTTTCTCGTGTCGTCCCATAAGTGGGTGGTAATTCTAGTTTTGCTGCTATTTACGGATTTATGATAAGCCGTTATGTTGTACCGGTATCGGCATACATATTTTTGTTTACGATTCCTACCGATTATATCTGTAGCGATACATCTTGCTGACTGACCTTCCACTGTCTAATTGGGACACAAGAAGCACCTGATGGCCACGTCTTTGGACCTTTCATAATCTGAGTTTATTTTGGCCCAGTGTGAGGGTCCAGTGTGAGGGTCTGAGATGCGCTTTGACCCTTACACCCACCTTTAGCCCGACTGGACATTTGAGTGGTTTCTGAAATGCGACTGCAAAGCTCCCTTTCCTGTTCCACTTGGAGCCTTGATCGGGCCGGTGACTCGTATACTAAGTGACCATAACAGTTGCTGGTTATAGCATGGTTATTGCATGGTTATTGCTGGTCATAGCATGGTTAAGTTTATTGCAAACATTAAAAGAGGCTACCTAATGCACTATTTTTTAAAGAAAGAATTTCAGGCTTCTTTGTCAATAAATTTTGCAACAACTTCAAGAAACTATCTGCTCTCCTGAACTTTCGTTGTTACTGTTAGTTAGCATTGCAAGTTGCGATAGTTTTTTTTTTTTTTTTTGTTAATTTCAGCGTAAATGGGTTTTAATTTGTTTCACTGCGTGATGGATCACGGGTCAACCAATGTTTAGTTCACGTGGTCAGAAAAATGATCCTGTCCAAATCTGTTCTTTTTTGGGGAGGCCCCTTGCTCCACCCACTGCAGCAGTGTTTCTAAGAAGCAACCTCCTTTAGAAAAACATCTTTAAAAAAACTAAGCAATTTTTAGCTCCGTCGTAATAAATTTCAGCCAGTAACGAACAGCAGTCAAATGAAAACAATGGCAAGTGAGGGGGAGAAGAATGCTACACCGTGTTCTAAAAAAAAATTTATTCAGCCTCTTTTCGCTGTAATGGTGGTTTAAAAGGGAACCGCTGAAAATGTTAAAAGTGTCAACAATATGACATGACTTTTTCGACGGTTTTTCCTTACCAACTTTCAGAACACCCAGACTCGAGGGACAATGGCTCGGAATAACACTAAGAAGAAAACTAGAGAACAAAAATTCTCATATAAAAATTGCAAAGAATCTTTGGGTAGAACTCTCCCTGTGTGATTCCGGCATTTTTTGTTATTGGGGTGGGAATAGCATCTATTTTCGAGGCAATGCAAAGTGGAATAAAAAAAAAATGTAAATTTTTCGCATCATTAGTGGTGTCCCTCGGGGATCCGTGCTTGGGCCCTTTCTTTTCAACTTTTTCTAAAACGATTTGTCCATGTTACTAGAAATGCTGAAGGTGCACTCTTTAAAAAATTCAAAAAAGCAAATTTCATATATGTTAGATATTTTTTAACACATATAAAATTTGCTTTTTGAATTTTTCTAGTACGTAGATAATAAATTAAGCTTTACGAATTAAAAAAAAATGGTATCAATCTAACCCACCTACAAGATCCACATCATTTGACTTTTTTTTAGTTGAGCAAAAAAAAAAAATGGTTGTTCGGCAAAGCTCTCAGAATCTAGCAGGGAAGGTGTAAACCTTTCGGCCGAATTTCGTTCTGCCGAATTTTTATCAGTGGATCTTAATTTTCGGCAAAAAGGGAGTTCCCATTTCGAAAAATCATTTTTTTGTCCAGATTGCCTGCTTCGCTACCGCACCCGCGCTCGCTGCGACTAAACGTCTAATATCAGAAACCGAAACTAATCACAAATTCCTTCAAAGTAAGAATTTTTTTTTTAACTTCTCTTTGTTAAACTTTTGACGAATATTTTGATTCGGCTAAAAGGGATTGGGCAAAACGAGAATTCTCCTTTCACCAGGGCTTAAGCAGGGCTTAATTTTCGGAGAAACAGAAAAAATTTTCGGCGAATCGGGATTAAGCGAAACGGGTAACCACCGAAGGGAAGCTCTGGAGTGGAACTCTTAATTACTGGTAATGCAGTCACAACCGGAAAAATAATTCGTGCGACAGTCTTGTTGGAAAGTTTATATAATTAGTGGAATTAGAGACGAATGTGATAATTTCATGCAAATTAATGATGGGGGATTGGAAATTCTTCCCGTCAGTCACTGCTGTTTTTCTTTAACCACCATTCTTTTTGGTTGAAGGTAAAAGTTTAGTTTAACACAATTTTTTTCATGAGTTATCCCTTGACTCTTCGTTTTATTGGCGCATGCGCAGTTCCTTATACAGTGTAATAACATCATACCAAAAGTACTGAACCCAATTTGATGAATTTTTTTATTCTGACCAAGTACAACTCGGACTTTTTTTTCATATCGAAAATCGGGTGCATTTTGAGTTGGAAATTAAGCTTACTTGTTTTT
>JAHWFP010210913.1:252506-266981 GCA_023313725.1 Lithobius niger
CTACACTGAATGTGAGGCACCATTCCTACGCGGAAAGGACTTCTATTGACACCGAACAGTAGTACCAATTATACATGCTATGGTATAGGATTCGTATCTACACTCAATGTGAGGCACCATTCCTACGCGGATATAGGACTATATTTACACCATAATTTGTGAACCCTCCCTATTGTATGTTGAGATAATTTCGTTACAGTAGGGAGAATTTGTTTTTTAATCAGCAAAAAAGCATTGTTTTAGTTAGAACGTGATGGCTTTTTTCTAAATAACTACTTCGGTTAAACTTAAATAACCTTGAAAAGGCACATGTTCACATAGGAAGCTATGATTTGAGCCTATTCCCATGATTTTTGGTGGTATAGTTTGACCTGTAGAGAAGACAGACGAAGTATCCCCAGAACAAGAAGCAGAACAAGAAGTTGTCTATTTGGCCCCTCTCTGGATTTCGGATTTGGCTAGACCGAATTTCACAATTTTTAGACTGTAGAGAGGCCTTGACTAGTCGAGGCTGGATTCCAAATTTGGTTTTTAAATGTTCACTTTTGACGGCGTTATAAGCTCTCAAAGTTGAGACTTTAACAGAGATCCTAGGCTGACCCTGACACTGGAATGGTTATCGCCAGTGTTGATTTGATGCTGGAGTAACAGGACTGGCAAGGACCCAGGGGGTCGCTGGCTGCCAGCTTAAAAATGGGACGGAAGTAAAATTATGAAGATAAAAGCAAGACGGGAAGTTGTGACAAAGAATAATGAATGGAATTATTTAAGTATAAAAGCAAAAATTAAAAGCATGCTTACAAGTTAAACAAAAAAAAAACAAGTTTAAGAATAGCATGGTCAAATAAATTGTAATAGGTAGGACGGGTAGGGTCACGACTGCCTTACCACCAAGGTTAGACCTAACAGGGACACAAATATTCTCGATGGCATCGCCAGACGTGTAGGGAACGCAGAGTATGGGATTTCCCGCCCGTTGCACGAGGATTTCCTCCGGGTACTCCGGTTTCCTCCCTCCCGCGGTAAAAAACAACTGTTACGATGGTGTTTTTTTTCCACTGAAGATCTTTCGCTTTCAAAAATCTGTCTAGCTTACTGGCCGACACCTACTCGTGTACAACATGAAGGTTTAAAAATACAATCGAACCTAAGTCAGTCACGACGGGTGACCAACAGCTTCCTACAACAAATGCTTTTCTTTTTTTTTTTTGGTTTCTTTCATTTAGTTGATAACGGAGAAGAGAATTCTCTGGCTTTTATTGCGATTTTTACACAAAAAGCCAAGTCCAACGTTTCTTATTAAGTAAATTGTTAAATGATTCTAATTGATTTTTAAGTATGCTAGAACTGGTTCCGAGTATCGGACAGAGGGAAACTTAGACCAAGATTAGGAATTGGGCGACGAGATGAGAGGAGACCACCACTTGCCTCAGTCTTAGTTCGACTCAAGCGAAACACTTATACAAATTCATACAAGAGTGACGATTTGGCCAATCTAACATGATCCACTGATTATAAATTAGTACATAAATAAATACTTTTTTTTTAAATATTTTTTCCTTGAGAGGAGGGACAGGACACAATTGCTGCTTCCGCAAGGCTTGTGCTTTGCAGTGAAGATGGCGTTAGCCGTTATAGCAATAATAAAAGTAAGCAGATTTAGTCCATTTTGTTAGGCGAGGGACGAGAAGCCTGAGTCGGACAAATAAAATGGAGTTTTGACTCCCTTGGACTTACTTCAAACACTATGGAGCTCCTGGAGAAGAGGCTGGGTGAAGAACGAAAATTAGGAGCTAATAAATGCAAACATAGGACATGGGAGTTTCCATGCTGTAATTATTGATTCCATCCCTTGTCACAAGGTCGCCTGGGAGAGAATCTGTGAGTTTCGCTTCCCGGTTCCAGGTCAGTTGATTCAACATTATGAAAACATTATTTTACCAAATCGACGCTAAAAGGCGTCATCTTTCCGGCATGGAGTCAGGAGGCGAAACACGTGATTTCTACGCTAGTTGGCCTTGGTTTGAAGAAGCCATCTGCTTCTTAGCTTCACGGTCGTGTAACACTGTTCTTAATGGAGGTGCCATTGCCATCGCACGCCATCTTCCCTACAGAACACAAACCTTACAGGGAAGCACCAATTGTGTACAATAATGTTCCCTACGTGGTATATCAATTTCTTCTAGCTTTATATCAACTGAAACAAACTTGTCATATGTCTAGGATATGAACCGGAAACTTACTGGAAGCACAAAGTAGCCCAGAAAGACAAGCCCACGGATTCGAACCGTGAAAACTCTTTAACTTAATGTCAGACTGCATCAGGAGAGAGAGAAAACAGAATCCGCGGGCACGAAACCTAAAATTAAATGTCGAGGGTCTTACTCTCAACCACACTGACACGGCTATTTTTTTTAAATAAAGGAAACAGAGTAGGCGGCATTTAACGCACAAACACATGCATAGAAACATACACATATACAAAAAGAGCATGGATACGGCTGATCGGTAGATCTTCAGCCTTTGACCTCGAACATCCTGAGTTAAAATTCCTAGATCAGGAATTTAAATTTCTAAATTTTGTATCCAAGAGGAAATGAATTAGATTTGCGTTATGTATTTACTTAAATAACCGAGCCCACTTGGATTTTTCTGTCACTATGCAAAGACGAATTTACCATACACGAGGGGTACCTGCAAATTCGGGGCCTCATGGCTTCAAGTCCAACACTTACATTGACCAGCGATGCTGCTGGTGATTTGTTCGGACCTTAGTAACCCAAGAATAATTTAGGTCTATTAACAAACCAACAAATTGATGCCTTTTTTTTTTTTTACATACGTCCTCCCCACCCATTCCTCGCCATCTCCCAAATAATACTATGTTTTTTATATTACTTTTATTTTCTTTACGATTTTCTTTTTCATTCCCGTTATTGAATTTTATCTGTGAATTTTTTTAATGTAAGTGGCCTGAAAAAGAAACATACAGGGAAAAAATCTACCGTAATTTTTTTCTATTATTGAAATTCCATTTATACTGAAGAATTCCATAATAGGACCTAAAATAGCCACTTTGAAAATTAAAACAGCACGGGTGCCTCCAAGACGGTTTTTCTGAGGTGCAAGTCTTCCCAGGTTTTTTTTTTTTTTTTTTGGAAGGGGGGTGGCGGTATATTATTTTTCCTAAAAAAAATTGTTTGCTTAATTTTTAGCCTCTAAATGCGGGAAATCATTCCCTTTAGAGTAGCTAAATTCAAATTTTCAAACGGGAATTCCCGTTTCGTCGAAACGTGAAAAATGTTCGGTGAAACGGGAAGACACCTAAATAAGGCAGTTTACCAATCAACACTGCAGATTTGTTTTTTTGGGGGGTGGTAAAGGGGATTTTTTTGTTGTTGTTGGCTGGAGCGTCTTTGATGTTGTGTAGTGAGACGTTAACGTGCTTTCAAGGTAAGCGTTGGATGTAGCATTGTTATAGCTCAAGAGGGCATTCGCTTTGTAACCATCGCAGAGTAAGCCCAGATCATGTAAAGCCGCAGCGGGTGTATTAGGCCTCGCCCAAAAAGATATGTACTTTATTTGTTACTAACCATCACTACTCCAATTCACTGCCATCATTCCTTCGTGACAGTTTTGGATGTGGCAATTTCACAGCCATCGATGATCTGGGTAGTAGGCACCCCTGTCCAACACAAAGAGAACAATACTGAAAAGAAAAGACGTCTAGCAGTGACTTGCACGCCCGTTTTCAATCTTTTTTGCTGAGTTGTTGGAGCGAATAAGAGGAGGTTATAAGATGAGTCGCACGGTCTGGCATCGAGGTCACACAACGAAAGCAACAGATTTTAATGAAGCAAGTAAATTAAAACATTTAAAAGTGATTAATTTCGACGTTCTAAAAAAATTATCACTGCAAGAGTAGACACTTTCATACCCAAGTCAATATGAGGGTATGAGAGTGTAAAAAGCTACCACATGCAAACAAGTTCTAAAATATGCAGTAATAGCATCGCCACACAACATCAACAGTTCGTTCATTCCGGTTCTAAACCTTGGCAAAAAAAAAATTATGTTAGCGCAAAACACGTTCGTAATGAAACCTGTGTGAACGAAAATCAACTAATTATGAAAACTGGTCGACGTAAGATGGTGGAATAATCTCATTCGTGTACATTTGCATCGCCTACTTGGAAGGACACGATCTTTTTTTCTTTATGGTTTAAAAACCGAAGAAAAACCAGAAATGGGAGGAAACTAAAGGGGCTTTCAGAGGGTACCTCGTAACCCGAGTTCAATCAGGATCGTGGCTAGAGGAGGGGGAGGCGAGAGGGGGGGGGATAAGAAAGATTGAAGCGCGAGCGTATAAAGCTTACCCAATTTCAAGTTTTCCTTTCATTTTTTTATTATTGTTTTCATTTCATTTTAAGAGTTAACACTATTCTATCCGCGTGGTGGGGGGGGGGGGGGGGGGTAATTGTGGTAGGGGATTAAATTGCTGTGGGAAGTAATATTGTCTTTTTCGGTATAATTTACGAATCTGTGTTCTTTCGTTGTGATGGGGGTGAAATTGCGGTAGGGATAAATTTGCGAGGGGGGGGGGGGAGGGACGTAAAGTTGCCAATTTCCTCGTAAGAAAAAATCTTAGCCACGGCCCTGAGCACAATGAGCATAGCACTGCTGAGCGGTTACAGTCTTGGCCTCCTAACCAAAAGGACGCATGAACGAATGGTGTATGAACGACCTGTGTATACACAAAAAAAAGGGCTCCTTTTATGTCGTCTGTATGGGGTTAAAGAATCTGAGAAAATTATATTATGTTATCCGTTCTCCATTCTACTGATATTTCGGGACTTTGCGGCAATACTGGAGCTTGAAACTAGAAACGCGGAAATGCATGCCTCCCTCACCCCTCCCAAAAAAACCCTGAAAAAGAGAAACGTATCCTGATGGGATACGATAGTGGTAAGTGTTCTATGAAAACAGGGATCATAACAATTACGTAGCACTTAGGAGTTTTTCACCTTACACCCAGAGGTATCGCTACTTTCTTACTTTTTGTTTGGAGGAAGGTGGAGGGGTGGGGGGGGGCATATTTCAGGAATGACTATCCAAGTAACCCCCCTCTTTGCCCCAATTATTGCAAACACCAATCGATTTTCCGCAATTTATCAGTGGCGTGCTTCACTGTTCATGACAATGGGAATACAAATACTTGCATTTTGTACGTTGAAATTCCAGTTTATGCAGCCAATTTTTCTTTAAAGGGCAATTACATCCATTTTGACATGCATGTTTTACTTTTGAACCACTTACGCTATAACTAAACACAAAAATTGCGGTAAGAATACGTTACGAACTCCGATACGACAATTTAATTATTGCATCACCAAAACACGACACGGAGACCGCCATTGTTTTGCTGGAACGCGCAGAAATTAATCTCGGCAGATGTCACTTTTCAATCTCGACTCGCAGCCGATTGAGATACTCAATTGGCTATGAGAGCTCAAGCGTCCGACGGCCTTAGCTGGCAACTACAACTGTCGGCCAGCTAAGGCCGTCAGACGCCTGAGCTCCTCACAGCCAATAGAGCTATCTCAATCGGCTGCGAGTCGAAATCGAAGAGTGACATCAGTTGGCATTAATTTCTGCGCGTTCCAGCAAAACAATGGCGGTCTCCGTGTCGTGTTTTGGTGATGCAATAATTAAATTGTCGTATCGAACGTACGTAACGTATTCTTACCGCAATTCTTGTGTTTAGCTATTGTGTAAATGATCCAAAAGTAAAGCTTGCATGTCAAAATGGATGTAATTGCACTTTAAAAAAAACTATCAATGTTTAGGCTTACAAGTGGTATTTTGTGGTTTATTGTCACGCCGATATAAACGGCATATTTTTTCCTTCCCGTTTTCCTCCCCAATGGATGGAAATTTGTACTAGTTTCTTCTGCTCCCTACTGGGCCCCCCCCCCCCCCCCCCCTGAAATGCTCCTGGCGATCCTGCCGCTCTCGACATGACAGTGATGTTGTATTTAATTCAAACGCTAAACGCTCAGTGTCAATTCGCTGTGCGCACGTTTGAAATGTGACTTTGGGATTGGGCCACGTGACTGGCTGGCCGGCTGTGCGCACGTTTCAAATGTCATTGTATATTTCAAATGTCATGGTACATTTCAAACATCTCAGTTAACATTGCATATCGTCTCTATTCCAAATTGTAAATTCACTTTTTCACTAACAGAGTTGTGACTGGCTCCTAAGTTAGGCCTATACCTCTCCCGATAAATTGTAGCTCTTTTTCGTCTGTGTACCAGAGTCGATTTTGGTGACTTTTGCATACATGCCAACAGGACAGACCAAGGATACAACTTGCGTGCAACGGGTGCATTTTCATTGCTGTTGCGCTAAACTTTTTATTATTTGTTTGCGTTCTGAAAAACATTGTGTGGGCGTTGTGGCTGGGTGGTGAGAAGTCATTTTAGCTGCTTGGAGGAACAGACTAGTCGGTGACTGGAAGAAACGACAATGTCATTGAGGTGACTGCATGAGCTGAAATCTATTTTGGCTACTTGTGGCCAACATCGAAGGATTCCCGGTTCAATTTCCCCTACACTAAGCAACTTCCTCCTTTTAAAACGACGAGTGAGTTTCCCATTTGGGCCAGTTCTCATAAAACAAGCGGTAATTTACTTTGGTTGATATCAACAAAGTTATAGTTTAAAACTTAAGGTAAATCGTCGTAGTTTTATGCTCAATTGTTTGGCTTTTTTTTTTTTTGGCAATTCGTCGAAAATTGTCACATCAAGACAATCAGTGAAGAAAAAATGCAGGTAAAAAGACAAGTAACTAGCAACCGGGAACTGCAAGTGACAAGAGAGTTTTTTTTTCGTTTAGATGACGAAATATATTCACTTGTTTTCTGTCCTTCGCCCAAAACGTTTTGTTGCTAGGGGGAAGGGGGAGAAATTATAGGAGCGTACTTGGTAACTGCAGTTGTCACCATTTGTAAACGTTTTCAAAGCAAGTGCCATCAAATTTACACGTAAACGTAAATGAAAGTCATTCAATGCAGATGTCTTCCTTATACAGATTGGCAACAGAATGGGAATATTCACTCGTTATTTTCACTAGTATAGCAGGTAAAAAGCAGAAAATGCTGAGAAAAACTCATAAATGCGGCGTTAATTTCCTCTAGTTAAAAAACACATCTTCGTTTGGTGTTTAAAAACACCGATGGCACGATTGTCACTATTCTTTATTAATAAGACTCGATTCATGAAAAAATGAAAGACTTTTATTTTTTTCACGCGACGATAGTCCGCTTACCTAGCAAAATTATATCTCTCTCCTTCTGACTACGGCTGGCAGGGAGGGTTCACCCACGTTTCCCGACTCCCCGTTCGCCGAAACTATTTCGCCGAATTTCAGTAAAGACTCGTTTCGCTGACTGCAAGAAATAAAAAGTTCATTCGCAGGTAGCTAAAAACATACTTGACCACTTTAAAAAATAATTATTTGCCACAATTTGTAGCTTAATTACTTACAGTGGAGTAACAATTTTAGATGAACCCAATTTTGACAAAAAGTTAGCAATGAAAAAAAAATGTATTGCCATATTGCACGATGAGCTACGATTTTAACATGCCCCCTTTTTTTCTTTTTATTTTTTCTTCCTGTAAAGAAAAAAATACAGATGTAAACCTATTTACGTTGCCTTTTGGACTTATTTGTAAGACTGTCTGAGCGGGGAATCGAACCCAGCACCTTTGAAACCAAAGGTTCTGGGTTCGTTTCCCCGCTCAGGCAGTCTTGTTGAGCCTTTAGCTTTTCCGTCTTTATTCCTGTGAAGATGTAGCTTTTTCAAAAATTGACGTATATGTAGATTGAATTTGATGTGTGGGTGGATAAAATGACACCAGAAACTGACCGAATCAAAAAAACAATAACACTTTGGGTTCGTGCTCCCTAAAAAAAAAACGTGTATACACTTCGGAATGAGAAGGGCCCTGTAGTGTCTCGTGCTCGTATGGACAGTAGTGCCGCCAGCCAACCCCAAACTGGGTGGGTGCATTAATTCTCCGCCAGGGGAGCAAAGAACATTTTTGGCAGTTCGCAGTATTAAAGTGGCACTATCACCGATTGAAAGCAGACGAATTCTGACAACATCTAGCGCTGTGTAGTACCATCTAGCGTTTGCTTGCACCAAGCGAAGGAACGCACAACGGCATTTCTTTTAACGAAACAAACAAGCCACGACATCCTTAATTATTGAGTGAAAATTTGGTTCATCCTCGTGAACTGCGAGCAAGCTATAAAGGTTAACAATATCAATGTCGCTAGATGGCGCCACGGTATTTTCGTTCGCATTTCAATCGGTGATAGTGCCACTTTAAACTTCATTGTATCATTCGTTGACTTCTATTGTTTACTGTCTTTTTAATCCATTTAACAAACAAGTAACAACTAACATCTATTTAACCTTGAAACTTTCTATTAAAAAAGTTGCCGAAAATATGTTCTTTTTTAACAAATGATGGGCGCATGTTGCATACCTAAATTAAGCACCATTTTAAGTTTTCAAATCGAAATGTCTTGCTCCTTTCTGATTTAATGTCATTGCTTAACTAATAGTAGAATTGTTTGGGCGTTGACGTCACTAAAATAATATAAATATAATATATAACTTGAGAGTCGGCGAAACGGGATCATATCGTTTTGTAAATTTGGCGAATCGGGAGTCGCCGAAACGAGAGTGTACCGGCTGGGAACGCGTTAAAATCTAAAGCTCACTAATTGGGAAGTGAGGGGGGCGGGGGTGCAGCAAAGCCGGGAACACCGTTTTAACTTGGGAAGGCAGACGCATAACAATTGTTGACCAACTCCCTCTCCCATTATATTCTATTCTATTACCAAGCTTAATTATTATGTGATTCGGTTTGAGCTGTAAACTTAACACAATGTGGGTAGATAGTTCGTTCTTTATAGACAGTGTATATAACTAACTAAAGAGGAGGGGCACTAATCCTTCTCCAAGCACAAAAGGACCGTGTTCTTTCTCTTCCTCCTTTTGCAGTTGGAATAGGGACTAACCTCTCCAGCACCTGTGACCATTTGTTTGCATTTGTTTCCCCTTTCGCTACTTCCTCACGTCCAAGCATTCAACATACAAGCATTGGAAAGAACATTCAATTTTGTGTTATAAATTGTCTAACTGCCCCAAGTATCTTACTCTATGCATGTGAGGAATCCATTCCTTGCCAAATGATTGGAAAATTAGTCTTCCGAACTGGAACCGAATTGATACCTGGAAAGTGTGACGTCATGATGTCATCAACATGGTTGTGGAAAGTCTTGGTAAAAAAAAACCAGTGGTACCATGATGGATGCGGACTCCCAATTCGGGTTCTCATCAGGATAATTTAGTTATGCTGAGTTGAAACTTATTTTGGACCCGAAGATTGTCATTTTGATAAGTGTTCTTGGTTTTATAAGAATTATTGCAGAATTACATGTAGCTCAATAAATGAGAACAACAAAAGATGGAATTTAGACAAAACTTGTTGGATCTGCAATCAAGATGAAATTCAAAATATGCAACATTTCCTATTTTAATGTTTCTACTTTCAGGAAAAGGGAAAGTGTATTCCTAACCTTCAGTGCCATTCTATTGATAGAAACTTACTGTGACACAGTTTAAGAAACTTTTATGTATAAAAATCTAGTCAGTGATAAAAAAAAAATGGCTGAATGTAATCATTGCCTTTCTTAAACTGAATGATGTTATTTCCTTAGTGTTCTTAGACCTTTGGATGTAAATATTACTGTAATTAATTTTATCTATTGTCTACAACTCTGTAATTGGCAATTTAATAATCTCATTGATTGATTGAACTCTTTTAGACTTGTCTTTGTCTGTAGTTTTCAGCTGTGTATTGATTGATACAAAGTAAATACCATCACGTGCACAAACACATAAAAACTAAATCTGAACGTTTCGGTTTATCTCAGCGCCATTATCAAGAATAGCCAAAGTAAAAACAAATTACAAATAACACATGAACGTCATGAGTCAAGTGACAAGAAAAGTGACCATCTTAACAAGGCGGAACTTGCTATAGACGCGTTAAAAACTGACAGAACAGTAAAAAATATAAAACTATAAAACTAATGGGGACTTCAGTGCTAGCCTCAAGCACACACTGAAGTGTCCACTGATTTATTGAAATTCCGTTTTTAACACGTCCTAGAAGTTGTGCCGTGTTAAGATGATCTTGCCACTTGACTCATCACTTTGTTGAATTATTTGTAATTTGTTTTTACTTTAAGATGCTCTTGATGATGGCTGTGCGTTGATTTTACTCTTTGTTTGTGTACTTTTTGACTTTTTCTTTGCAATATTCAATAGGCCCTTTTTAAGTTTAAATACGGGATTGCTGGCCAAAATAGGAATAAATTTGTTAAGGTATGGGGGCAAATAACCATTGCGTTAAGATTCCTTTCGTACCCTTCCTTCTTCCAACGCTGTTGTATAATTAGCTAAACAGTACTACATAAGATACTTTTTTTACCTTTACAGGAAGATCTGGGCAAAATAAGTTCTGGCAAACCTGACACTTCTTTATTTTTATTTTGAGCCTTAAGTGAAAAACGTTCCCAGAGAAATGCTTCCGATACGACTTGCTTCGTCATTTCGGCAGAAATTAGCGCTTTAAATTCATAGGGGAGTGGTGGGGAACGATTTAGTGTCACCGAAAAATGTTTGGAGGGGTCGCCGGGGTCACCATGCAATGCACACGCGTGTCTGAATTGAACAAAAATAAATTTTATTTCATCGCTAAAGTGGAAAAGCAACGTGAAAAAGAAAATACTGGAAGGGAAAATAAAGACTTTGGAAAAAGAAAAAGTAAATAAGCATCAACCTGTTTGATCGAAAACAAATAACACAAAAGGAAACATGATTGTGATGCGTAGCGGAAAGTGAGGAGGGTGGGGAGGTAGGGAGGGAGGTTATGGAGTCAGGCCTTCCATTTCTACAAGTTGAAGGTGAAGGCTGATGGAGAGAAGGAGGGTCAAAAATCTGGGTCAGACAAAAGATGCAACATTTGGCCATCCAATAGCAGAACAGTTGAAAGAGAGCAAAATTCGCATAAACTTGTGAAGAGCAATTGAAATAACTTAGATGGAGTAGGTTTAAAAATATTAAAATAATTATACCACATTCTTTACGAGTTCATCCTTCTGCTCTTGTTTTTGTGTATGTTTGGGAAAAAGGGATTAAATTTGATTACTAAATAATGACTGTGTGTCGCTTAAAATCAGCCAATAAATCCAACTTTTGGTATTTTGGAGAGGCGTAGCGAATGTGGGGAAAAAATTGAAGGTAACAAATTCAAACCGACGCCTGTAAGAAAATTAATAAACAAGAACTGCTAAATAATCGAATGCTCTAAGAATTCGAATATTGTTTAGCCAAAAGCACTGAACAATAAAAGTTTATAGATCTCAAGTCAAAGACCTGTTTAAATCAGCGCTTTAGGCTTTTTTCGTATTTCGTTTCATATCGTACATCCAAACTTTGCACACAAAAAAAAGTAAACTAAGTCGTAAACAAATGCAGGTCGTAAACTGGGTATACCATTTCCTAGGAAGCGGGATCATTAAATTAAATCCCAAAAAACTTAGAGGCTTTTCAGCTCTTCATAATAATAATAATTTATTATTGTTATTTTTTGCAGCTCTTTAACTGCACCTGCTCGATCTTTTCATGGATCTTATGTACTATTCTGTGATATTCACCCACAACTTGTTTTCTTTCTTGTGGCGCTTCTGCCGGTCTTTTCCCTTTGCTTTGTAGCTCTTTAGTTACATTTCTTTTTATGTCTTTCAGTCCACGTCCTCTCGTGTGTTTATTGTTAAGTGTCTTGTATTGTAAGCTGTCTTGTATTGTAGGCCTAAACAATAAGTGTGGGAGTAAATAACTTACGTGTGACGGACCCTTTCTTCCGCATTCTTTCCCTCGAAAAAAACTGGGGACGACTCAATTTCGAAAGACGCTTGCCCAACCCCGCCAAAACCATTCAGTAATCGTAAGATATTTTCTGACATAAAATAATATGTGTTATTGGAAACAAGAAAAGGATAAAAGTTTACGTACGCGTACGCGTAAATAATGCCTGGAAATAACGAACAGTTATTGTATTGAATACGCTAATCTTTTTTTGTCTCATGTAGGCTACTTATACATATATCGGAATGACAATTTAAAACTTCTTCAAATGCTTCTTATTCACGTCTTCTTTCATTTTTATCTAGACACACGCTAGTGTGTCGCTGCCAAGTAATAGTAGATTGTCCGATTGTTGACATCCGATTATTAAAAAATGATTGTTGATGAAAAAAAGGCGGCTGCACTAGCAGTCTGTGTCTTTTAAATGAAACCAACTTATACCTGATTTCAGCATACTGGTGTAAATTCCCCATGCGGTAGAGATCTTGGCAAATCGTTTGAATCTGGTGTCTTGGGCCCAGTAACGAAAAAAACGTCCACACGAAAATGTGGGAACGTGTCCTTCATGGAGAAAAAGTGTCCCAATAACGTTGAATTTGTGTGTTACTGGTGACTAGCACCTAGTGACTAGTAACTAGTAACTAGTCCGCAGGCTCCCATGTTAATTCTCATAGGGTATAACGACACGTCTACAGCTGATTAGGGAAAGTTGCCAGATCTAAATTTCGGCAGACAGGTAAAGCGTCATATGGGGAAGTGCCTTTTCCTAAAATGGGGGTTGCAGCTAGATGCACGTGGCCCTGAAGTGGATCGTAAGTGCAAAAGTATTGTTGTAACCATTGTTTGTATTGTCATCCAACAGTAGATTATAACATGCTTAAGTGTTACACGCTTATCGTTTTAGTATCTAATTGTCAGAAGTCATTGTTGTTGCAAGTGGTTAGTGCTTAGGTGGTGGTGGTGGTGTAGTTATAGTAGTAGTTGTGGTTGTAGTTGTTGTTGGAGTTGTTGTTATGAGTGTAGTTTTAGAGGTGGTTGTATTCCTAGTGGATTTGGGGCGCATGGCATTTGGCTAGGGCCTCAATAAAGCAAACTGGAACTGGTTCACAGTGGAGTACCAGTGGTAGTAATTGTGTAAGCAGTGGTTGCGCCTTGCAGGTGAGTGATAGTGGGGGGCTAGAGTGTTAAAGGGGACCCACGTCTAAGCTACCTACCCGCATACGACCCTTACAGTGTAACTACGTGGAATTTACGTGGGGTGGTGGGAAAGCTGAGTGAATTAGAGCAGTTGTTGCAATATATTAGCATTTTGGGAGTGCAGGAAGCCGTGGACTTGCGCTGTTTGGATGCAGCTTCGTGGAAAACGGACTTCACTCATTCGAGGGGCGGTGTAGGGAGTTTATCAAATGGGCTGTGCCTTACGTGCATAGGAATTAGTTGTGAGCTTGAGGACGTAGACGCGGTGGCCGTGAGAGTATGAATGGGGAATGAGTGGGTGTCTGTTGTTTCCTGCATGTGACAGGGAATCTGACGGTTGCTGAATGGAGTTCGTGGCTGAAGCAGTTCCCCACCCCAGTTATTGTAGGTGATTATTATTATGATTGGGGTTCGTTACGTGTCGACACAAAAGGTCGTAATCTCGCGGAGTCCATACAGGCCACTGGCTTGCGTATCGTTCACGATGGTACGCCGACGTTCATCCGATGGCAGTGGGGCAGCGTCCAAGAGTCCGTTCTAGACTTTTTCTCTGTTCTCCTGCCATTGCGGCTAAGTTCTTTCCTTTGGTATCGGATGATCTGCGCACCAGTGGTCATCTTCCAGTGATCCCGCAGCCGCACATTTTGTCTGTTGCTGCCTTACTGAGTGGGGTGTCTCAGAAGTGCGCTCGTGACGGGTTTTTTGGCTGCGTGGGTGAACCAGCTGCCTCGTCATCGATCGACGCGACCTGAGTCTTTACGGCAGTCACGTAGACTGGAGTGGTGGTCCCATGCTTGCACTGTTGCAGTGCTTAATCGCCGGAGGGTTTATCGCAGTGGCAACGGTCCCGAGTGATGTACGGTGGTGGGAATATAGAGGAGTTGTTCAGGAGAGCCGGTTTATTATTAAAGGCGAAAAGGATAGGTACGGAGAGAGGTTTTGTGCGAGCGTTGGGGGAGCGCGCTCGATTACGCAGGCCTGGCGTCGTCTCAGTCTGGGCGCCGCCAAGGCTGCTATCGCATGGGTTTACAATCCCACCGGTCCGGCTGGTGGAGTCCTGCGCCAAGACATGGCGCAGGCGTTTAATGCTAGGTTCGCCAGTGTTTACTCGCTATCGTGCAGATCACCTCCGCCCTCCGTGCCTACCGCGGCACTGACACAGGTTGGTGATGTGCCGTGGGTGCAGGCAGAGCTGTGCTCGGTACTTCGTAAGTGCCGGAACTCAAGCGCAGTTGGCATTGACGGTGTCAGATACGATGATCTAAAGA
>JAHWFP010210914.1:0-24081 GCA_023313725.1 Lithobius niger
CTCCGCAGAACGAACACAGATAATCGATTGTACGTTTTCAGTAGCAGGGTGCCTTGTTGATATCCAAGATGGTTACAAAAACAATGGCGGCCATCGATTAAAGCCACCCCATCCAGGAAGACGTAACCACTCACAAAACACTTGCAGGACTCAAGATACGTTGCACACAGAATAAGCTTCGGTGTAGGGATGGGCGACAATGCAATATTTCGATATTATCGCGATATACACCACACGCGATAGTGTTATCGCAATGCTTTTCATGTTTCGCGATCATCGCAGCTTCGAATTCATTTTGTCTGGTTTACATCGGAGCGCAACGTTGTCGATAATTTCGCTAAATATTGACCGATTTTGACGTTCAAATACACAATTTTAATAGGTTTTTTTCGCCAGCTTGCCAATGGTGTGAACCATACGTCTCTAGCTGAACCCGTTCTGACTTTATATCTAATAAACCGTTTAACTTACATTTTTAAACAACATGGCCTCTAAATGGATACGAAAAATTGCTGCTCACTTCTAATTTCAACAGGACTAATGCTACAAAGTGACTGTCTGTGGATTAATTAATATCAATATTTTCACATCGTAACAGGTCACACAATTACCCAGAAAATGTTAGGATTGTGCACACTTTTTTTTAGGTAAAGTCTGCGAGTGCAGCTTATGTGGTATTTCAAATACTTAAAATATTTGAAAGTGCTTAATTATTTTGAATAAATAAGAATAATTTTTGTTTATAATTTTGTATTAATACTACACTAAGTAGGACTATTATGTACGTACATTTAGACCTAGAAGTAGTAGTACTATGCTTAAACATGTATAGTTAGTAGGCTTATTGTAGGAGTAGTGCTGTTTATGACCAATTGATCAAATAAAGACTGATTGGCCTACATGTTGAAAAATATCGCAATAATCGCAAATATCGCATATCAAGGTGCTGCAATAATCGCGTAGTGGAAATTTCATTATCGCGCATTCCTCCTTCGGTGAACGTAAATTGTAATAATGAGCCTTACGGTGGGGATATCCAGTTGAGGTCTAAACTAGCCCCGGATTAGCTTAACCCTGGATCTAACTAACCCACGAATCTGGGAGTTAGTGAACTGGAGAAAAAAGTTGGTGATATCCATGTTGGACTAAGTTGGGGTTTTATTAGTTCTTTACTCCTTAGACCTCGACCTTCAGACTAAATTAGCCCTGTTAATGTGTTGTTAAAACTCAGGAATAACGCCAAATACTAGATGGATATCACCGCTTTTTACAGCTCGGGGCTAACTGCTCAGTGCTAATTTAGTCCTCGACCTTCAGGCTAAATATTGCTTAGCCCTCAACTTATTTCGTGATGGATATCACCATTTTTCCTTATTACTGAGTTTAGCCAAAAGGTTAACGTTAATCCTCAACCGGATATCCCCACCGTTAGTGGCCTTAGTGGCATGTATAAATAGGTTTGTCAAGTTAATAACCTGTCTCTTTCCCCTTATTATTCATGTCTATCTATCCTAGTAGTAAGTAGGCTAAGGTGGCCACTAACGCTTATTTATGATTACAATTTACGTTCACCGAAGCTTAAGCAAGCTTATGTTAGGCCAGCCAGAGCGCTGCACATGTCTTTTCGTTCGTTGATTTTAACTCCTTTGCTTTCCGTCGGTTTAGTTCCATGGTGTATTCTCGGGGGGGCGCCCCCCCACACACACCCCGTATGATTTGTCTCCGTGTTTTGTTTATGATGGTTTAGCTATAGTATGTCATCGATTCCCGCAGAGATTACTAAGCCTTATTTGGACCGGAGTTGTGCACGCTTTACCAGAGCCACCGACAGTAAAGACCGGATCAGATCAAGACAAATTCGGCAAGTAAAATCAACCATTGACATAGAAGGAAGCGCAAGTTTGCTAGGTGCTGCCATCTCTACACCAAGCGGCGAAATTTCAAACTAACCGACCAGGGTTCCAAATTCTGTCAACAGATGACGCCACTTGGCAAACTTGCCGCGTCGTTATTTGATTCGCCGTTTTGCGGAGCGTTGTTGGAGGCAAAGACGATACGGCCTTTCGCTTTACAGTCCTAACAAATTGTGTACACTCGTATAGGCCCTATTACTTTCTCAATACTTTATGAAGCCCCCACCAATTCAATCACACCCAAGTTGAAAAATCTACGAACGATGAGACCTTCTTCTCCCTTTTTTTCCCTCAATTTTTACACATTTTGTGGTAGATAATAATGAAGTTATTTTTATTGGCGTTAAAAAACCATTTCGTACAAAAAAAAAATAAAAAATAAAATAGGACGGTTCAAAACGTTTTACCAAAATCATCAGCGGGAGTGTCTATACTTTTCTTCTGATTCTTCATGCGCCAGCTGCTGCAGGCCCTGCGTCTGGGCAGAGATGGATGTGGCTGTGGCGGTGCTTGGGGGTTAGAATGCAAAGTCAAAATTCGGCGTCTCGCACGATGTAACCGGAACATAACATTGGCAAAGTCCTTGTTAAATCTATCGATTAGGGCTGGGGTTGAGGGTAGTGCGCGAATTGTAATCTCTACAACAATTAGAGGATCAATTTCCGGATTGTTTTGGAAAATTCGTTGGTTTTGTTTTGCCATGAAAGTGGTTTCCCGGTGCCATCCCATCATTTCGTCTTCTCCATAAACTAGACGACCTCTGCTTTAAAATTGCGTGGTAAAGTTCAAAATCGAGCCAGTCAAGATGCACATGCTCCAGCTGACGTCAAGAAATAGCAGGAGTGGTATAAAGGACGGGGCGAGGGGTAGTAGGGGCAACGCTAGGGTGTGCGATAGCACTACTCCATGTTCCAGCTCTCCTTCAGCGTCGCGACCCGATCAGCGTTGCCAGACGCCTGCAAGCGTTTGCCCCCGAAATTTCGGGGCCTCCGCCCCCCCCCCCCAGAAAACCTCTATTTTTTTATTCAGTATCCGTAGTTAAGAATAAAACTTTTTTCCGTAAAATTAATTAGAAAAATAAATAAAAATGCTGTGTTGAGAGGAATGATGGAAGGCAGAGGACGATGTACTGCAAGCTTCACTCAGCTTTAATGTAACAATGCCATGAAATATTCCTTGGAGAAATCTACAGTTTTGTGATTAACTGCTTCTTCCCCATTACGCCATAACATTTTCAAGACGAAGGAAAAACCCCACCAACAATACACTACCATGCATAACAATAGCATGCAATGTCAAACGTCCTCAACCTCACTACTAGGCATTCAACCCACTACAGTGACCTTACTAAGAGATCAGCGTAATTAACCATACAACAAAAAAGAAATACGCCAATAAAAATACCGTTGTAACTAGGCTACGTTGTTAAACGCACGTTACTCCTATGGCGAAAATGAAACTTATGAAAATGAAACTTACCCTACCTGACTTGCGATCAACATAAAAATCGCAGATCGGGTTAATCAGGTAAAAGACAACTAATTCACCATGAAAGCACACCCAATCTGGCAACGCTGGACCCGATACAGCCAGTAGTCGTGAGAGTTCCCGTATAGTTTCTTTCGCGGATAACCTACGGTGTTGGTTTTTTACCTAGTAAATAAGCATGAAAAATATCACTAGTGCTGTGAATGGTCCAAGCTGGTAACAACTTCTTGCAAGTATCATCGTTGAAACGACCTTGCAGCAAGGAAGGAGTTTCGTTGGTTAACGCCATGGCCAACTGGGGTAGAAATTATTTTACCGGCCTTTCGACTCCACGCCAGTTCTCGCGTGGACCGGAAGTTCACGCCTCCTATAGCCTTGCCTTGGTGAAATAGGGTCCTGGAGAAGTTGAGTGACTTGTCCTGAAACCTGGCAGCGAGTTCCGCAACTTCTCTCCAAGATGACCTTTGTGACAAGGAATGGAATACAAAGCGAAAGTTATAATTGGAGTTTCGTTTGGTATCGCCATGGCCAACTGGCGTAGAAATCACCTCGCCGGCCTTTCGTCTTGGCGTGGGCCAGACGGTTAACGCCGCCTATAGCCTTGCTTTGGTAAAATAGGATTCCGGAGCTGTTGAATGAAGTCTCCTGAAACCTGACAGCGAGACTTCAGCGAGCTTCTTTCCCCAGACAGCCTTGTGACAAGGCATGCAATACAAGGCAAGCGAGAGTTACGAGTGAATACCCCCACATCCTGGACGCCTACGCATTTATAAGCTCCTGATTATAGGTTTAAAATAAACGTAACGAATTCTTGTTAGCGTGTTTACATGCTTGATGACCACACTTAGGTATTTTTTTTTAAAGTAGCCCACACAGAAAATATATGGTAGTTTCCCTCCGTTAAATCGACCTCCAGTTCTGTGTCTCTGAATCGTTAGTCCTTTACTTGTAATTTTTCAGTGAGGTGTGGGTTGCCTTAGTGAGAGAAGTGTCGGGAGAAGGGCTGGGGCCTGGGGGGGGGGGGGGGGGGCAGACTCGAAATCACGTAGGTGTTCTTCTGCCGTGATTTGGGAATCAAGACCTATGGGAATCAATTCTTGTGATAAATTGCGGCTTCTTTAACGTGCAGCCAGCCTTTCTTCCCCTTTCATGAAGTGCGGAGGGGGATGGTAGGACTATTTAGTGCCATCCACAACCAGATTTTATTTAGGCGAGCTGGGAAAAGGAAGATACGATAAAGTAAGGTGGATTTACGGTATTTTATATTTGATTGATTTTGTTATGATGTAAAGGATTCCCAGAAATAACTTCTTAGATGCAGGCTTTCAGACATGAGCTGAATTGTTTCAAAGTGGACAGCAACAATCACTGCATGCGCGTTCACACCTTTGCATGTGAAAAAAAATTACTTCCAGCCACAAGGCATATATTGAATTTTGTTTGGTGTAAATTACTGCATGCCATAAAAAAAAGGTACAGGGATTACAAACAAAAAGGTCAAGTGTGCCGTAAAAAAATGGGTTATGTGATTGAAGTTTCACTTGTTAAAATGTACACGGATAAAAATAGATTTCTTTTAATTGAAATAAGCAAATTGCATCTGTTTAAGTGCTGTTGTACTCTACCAATCGTATATGTAAAAACGTCAAGCACAACAGCACTTAACAGATGCAATTTTCTCAATTGTACATTTGCTTATTTCAATTCAAAATCACCAATTTTGATCCGTGTACATTTAAACAAGTAAAGTGAAACTTCAACCCTATAACCCTTTTTATTTTTACGGCACACTTGACGTTTTTGTTTGTAATTTTATATTTGATTGTTTTTGATATGATGTACAGGAGTCCCAGAAATAACTCCCTAAGAAACACTGAATAGATAAGGATTTCATCTTGTGACTTTGAGAAATAGCGTGTTCTTTGGCTTCATCGTCCAGTGCAGTACACCACTAAAACCATGCGCAATTGCTGTTTGCCGTGACGTCACCATGAGTTAGCCAATGACGAACGAGAACAACGGCTGTTTGGCCGTCTGATTGGACTAGCCCAGTCACGTGATATGCACGTCACAGCAAACAGACATGGCGCGTGGTATAGGGTATCTTGACACTCACCTTTAAAGTGGCGATATCACTGATTGAAAGCAAGCAGAATCTGGCAACGCCTAGCTCTGTCTCGTACTATGTAGCACTAGCTTGCACCAAGCGAAGGAATGCGCAACGCCATTTCTTTTAACGAAACAAACAAGCCACGACCTCCTTAATTATTGTGTGACAATTTGGTACGTCCTCGTGCACCTGGGAGCAAGCTGTAAAGGTTAACACTATCACCGCCGCTAGATGGCGCCATGGGATACTCTTTCGCTATTCAATTAGCGATAGTGCCACTTTAAGGACGCATTTGTACAACGACTCGCCATTGCATTTTTCGCAACTAGAATTTAATCGCGGTGGCAAATGCGTCGTTGCAACAACGCTACCTGGATTAGCTAAATCCATCATCATTTGAGTAAAATCCGTCTTAAAAGTAGTCTTAAAAGCAGTCTTAAAATCCGTGACAATAACATAAAGAATTCCTCCTGACGAAACAATTTTCCCAGTTGATTCTGAACTCAATTATTGACTGTTTTCGTTGCGAGCCGGTAGAGCTAAAACTACCGCTATGTTGTAATTGTAGATGATTTCTGGCTTCTAGCTGCGAGAGGTTGGGAAATAGTGACACGTAGTGCGCGCTTCACGTTGGGGAAGGAAGAGGGGAGGGGTTGGGCAATTGGGGGAAGAGCGAGGTTTGGATGCGAAGTACGTCGTAGATTTTAAAATTTGCACAGGGGGACTGGTAAGGCGCGTTTACTCAGCAAGTCATTCTCACTCGCCGAATGCTATTTGCTAGTCAACCGTTATTTATTTATGATTAGTTTCCCGTTGCTAGTAAATGAATACGGCAATAGATAACAAATTGTATGTATTATAAATAACAACACGGATAAAGAACAAAGTGCTACAGTAATTTTAAACATTGCTACAAGATTGTTGTCATTTCACGCTATTTCCAAGATTTGCTATTCTTCCTTAAAGTACAGCTTCTAGCAATGATCAAACGTCGGTAGAATAAATAGCTTCTCGTAGCGAAAATTCAAAATCCAACATGGCGTCCGTTTCGTGGCTATCGAATCGAAGACAAACCATTGAATGCCGGCGTACAAAAAAACAGTCCGTCGTCTTGTACTGAAGTAAAAATTGCTTTCTTGTTGTCATAAACCGACGCTCAAATGTTGCAAGCTTCGTATGCCGTGTCACGAGGCACGAGGAGAAGACTTTGCGTCTGCGTCGTTGCCATGGTCACTAATACGCCTATAGACAACTCGAAAGCCGCATACTCCGGTAAAGGCGACAAGCAGCCATCAGATTTAGTATTGATCAAGTAAAAGCTAGTGAGCGAGAAAGCTGTCGTTGCGTAAACGAGACCTTACCATGCATGCTAACAGCGATTGATGGGAGACAATTGGACAACGTCGTAGTAGGTACCTATATCGTAGTTAGTGAAGACCAAAAATAAAGGAGCCAAATAATTTTAGATTGTAATTAGAATGCGGGGAGGGGGAAGGTAGCCATGCAAACTGAATTCCACAGGTGAATATTGCGTCACGTTTTCAAACCACAAAACTTTGTATTCTGATAAAAGAGAGAAGTAATTCGCGAGTGGGGCGATTTGGAAGGTTGGGGGGGGGGGGGTTAAAGGTGCCGCCACCGAGGAGATCTGGGGGGCTCGAGTTGCGGCGTCTCCCGCTCTCATGACCGTTTCTTTTTAGGGGCGCGGCGCAGTGGGAAATGGCGGAAGAAACTGTTGGGTAAGCAACATTTTATTCAAAGACCTTTATTGCAGTTAGTGAAGACCAGAAAACAAAAATAAAAGGAGCTAAATAAATTCACTCGTCTTTAGACGGGCTGTAAGCTAGTATCTACCCAAAATCAAAACTGGTATAACAGCAGCCGCCAAGTTTCCAAAAAGGGAAAAGGCCGCCAAGGTTAATCCTATTAGCCAAGTTAATCGCACTTACTAATAAAAAGTTCGAAAGTTAAATGAAAAGTAGAAGATTGCTACTAACGGTAGCAATCTTCCAAGTTTTTTTTTTAACATCCAAAGTATTATTCCGATTAACTTGGCTAATAGGATTAACCTTGGCGGCCTTTCCCTGGTTGAATGATATCACTACTTTGAAAGGCCAACACTTTTTGGAAACTTCGTGGCTGCTCTTATACCAGTTTTGGTTTTGGGTGAATATCACAACTTTCATAGGCCTCTGAATACAAAGAATTCCACTGTCTAATAGTCACCTCTACCTTTTTTGTATGGAGTGTCTATAAATTTTCTAATTCATAATTTTTACGTTTGCCATTGCCCAATTAGCCGTTACACCAGCCAATTAGCCGTTACACCAGCGTCGGTTTGGCTTATTGTATGGCATGTTTCACATGCGTAAGTTTATTTAACCCTATTTTTGAGCGCACTGGCTAACAAACGCTGATTTTCGTTCGCTTCGCTCACTCAATCAGCGCATTCCCCTTCACTTGGCTCTCCCGAGGTTAACGTTAATCATTCAATCATGAACACATACTACAAACTCACGGAATGGTAAATGTTCATGCAGTTCTAATATTCTGGTGGCAGACGAAGATTACTAAAACTACTCAACTCACTAGCTGTTTAAAATTACTTGCACTTACACTGGACTGCAAGAACAGTAAGTCTACATAAAATGAAAAGTCCGCGTCACGTTATCGAGGACACTTTTTCTCCATAAAGAACACGTTCCCACCTGTGCTGACGATGTGCATTTTGTTTCCTAATCTTCTTTCCAGCAAAATTGTCCCTTTTATCGTCGTGGGGCAGATAATTCAGTTTGGATTCGTGTACCGTAAAAAAAAAAACGACCAAACCTTTGCAATAAAAGATAAAGATATTTTGTCTGTTAGTGAACCACCTATTTGCAAAAACAGTGCATTCTGACAATTAAGTACTGAAACGATAAGCGTGTAACACTTTAAGCATGTTATAATCTCTTGTTGGATGACAATACAAACAATGGTTACAACAATCATTTTGCAGTTACGAGCCACTTCAGGGCCACGTGCTTCTAGCTGCAACCCCCATTTTAGAGAAAGGCACTTCCCTATATGACGCTTTACCTGTCTGCCGAAATTTAGATCTGGCAACTTTCCCTAATGAGCTGTAGAGGTGTCTTTAACCTCAACCCTGGTGATTAGCTGGTTACTGGTTACTAGTAACACTCAACGTTATTGAGTGCACTTTTTCTCCATAAAGAACACGTTCCCACATTTTCGTGTTGAGGTTTTCTTTGTTACTGGACCCAAGACACCTGATTCAAACGATTTGCAAAGATTTCTACCGCATGGGGAATTTACGCCAGTATGCTGAAATCACGTATAAGGTAGTTGCAGTTAAAAGACACAGTCTGCTAGTGCGGCCACCTTTTTTTCACCAACAATCATTTTTTAATAGTCGGATGTCTACAATCGGACGATCTACTATTACTTGGCGGCGACACACTAGCGTGTGTCTAGATATCAAGGTCGATGAATTAACGTCAGTGTATGCTGTAACAAGCTGACTACAGGGGTTGCCTGCTCCAGATATCTAGCTATGTTTGTTCAGGGTTGGGGGCACGGTAGAGTATATATCATCACGGTAGAGTATGATCATCAAATGCTTTAAGGCAAGCTCTGCGTCAGTGTTGCTTCGTGCATTTAAAACATTACTCTGACCGAATATGGCTCAGAAGTGTGAACCCTTATCTGAAAAAGGATGTAAGCAGAATTGAAGTAGTTCAGCGCCGGTTCACCAAGAGGCTGCGTGGAATGGGAGCCCTTACCTACAAACGGCGTCTTGAAGCGCTCGGCCTTGAAACGCTGGAGAAGCGACGTGTCAAAACTTACCTTAAATGTTGCTATAAACTGCTTATGGGTCTCACTCACTCTGTCCCTGATCCCCCTTTTCTTCTTCTTAAAGAAGGCAGGCCTCTTCGTTGACATCCCTTCCAACTGAATTGGGACACACCGAAGAAAAACTGTCGACACCATTTCTTTCTGGCAAGGGTTGGCCGTATTTGGAACCAGCTTCCACCTGAAGTTGTCATGTCGCCTTCCTTAAACTGTTTTAACAGACAGCCTTGCACCCTTCAGCTGAGAAATTTTGCCGACTTCTATTTTTAGTCTTGTGTCTCAATTTTATATTTTCAGTATTTTTTTTCTGTATTTTTATTTTTTAGTGCATTTATTTTTTTTAAATATTTTTTATTATTATTATTGCTGTGCATTTGTTTGGTATTTGTTTCTGGAAGGATGTAAGTGGTGTTTCACCCATTTCTTGCCCTTTCCATGCGGAATAAATTTTTTTATTAATATTATTTTTATTATATATAGGTAATGCTACTCTTTACTAGATGGAAACTAGTTTTTTTTTTTGGTATGTCGTATTAGGAGGTTAAATTAATTTTACGCTAGATCAGAATAATTGACTGATCAAGTTTTTTCTTTATCTTGTAGTCAGTTTTCAGACTGATTGTAGCTACGAATGGAGCTAAGTTCAACGCATGGTGAAGCCAGTTAGGTTAAATCGTCAAACTTGTTTCTATTTTTTTGTAACTAATTGAAGATGGTATGAATCGAACACAGAATAAGCCAATCAACTTCAAATATACTGCCCGCACAGGTGCACTTCGTCAATTTCTGAAGGTATTGTCACTATCACCATTGTTTAATGACGCCAACGAGAATCGGCGGTAAACTTGTGGTTGCTATTCTTGCGTTGCAGGGTGGCCGTCCCTTTACCACAAGGGTAAGTGGGTATTGGTCGAACATTCGTCACACGAATCGCGGTCTCCCTCAAGTAAGCTGCTTGAGTCTGATTCTCTTCGCTGTTGTCATCAACGATGTCCTTGAAGAGCCTATTCTGCATACTAACATAGTTTGTTATGCAGGTTATAGCGTGGTGTGGCTTGTTTGCTCCGTCTTCTCTCTTCTGGCTTCGGGAATTAGCCAGAAGAGCTAATTCATGGGTTATTTCATGGGTTGGGTCATGAAACAGCTATTTCAAGAGCTATTTCATGAGTTGGGTCATGGAACATGTTATTCAGTGCCTGGAAGTTCGGGGCTTAGTGCTATCCCTTGACAAGTCGTGCATGCGCTGTCCTCTTCACCCATGACCCGTTTGTTCCAACCACTGTTGTTCTGGGACCCACTACCATCACGACGACCAAGGAAGCCAGGTACCTTGGCTATATGCCTTTGACTCCCAGCTTAGCTGGACTAGTGAAACTCTGATTCTTAACTGGTCTATTGCTGGGAAATTAAGAGCTCTTGTGGCTTCATGGTAACACGTGCAATGTTGCAGTCGTTTTATCGGACGTATGTGCGGCCGTCCCTTGATTTTCACCTTCAGTTTCTAGCGCGCTCCTGTTGCTTGCCTGTCTGCCTTGCAAATTTCTGTTAATTGAGTGCCTCAGAACCATTACTGGCTGTCTCCCCTCTACTCCGACTCAGGCTCTTGTGATCGAGTCTGGGGAAGTCCCGTTACATATCCGGGCTAAAGAACATGTGGTTCGCCTGTGTTGCATAACATCAGTAGAGGGATGGGTTGGATCCACTGTCCATTATCCTTACTGATTATCAGAGGCTAGGTTCCTTCACCCAGTCCTGTCTGGGTACAGCAGGGCTAGGTTCAACGCTTCTTCACGATGCACGGCTCAGGGGTGTTTAACTCCTGTTAGTATTTTCAATCCTTATGCACCCTGGATGTGGTGTGAGGGCTTGTTTTTGAAGGTTGCATCTTTACTGCGTTGCGGATGTACTGTGATGGCTCCTTCTGTCGAGAGTTGTGGGTGGATGGTGTTGGCGTGTTTGTTCCTGATCTTAAATTTTCGCATAGCTGTCATTTTTCATTTGCTCCCTCGAGCTTTCTCTGTGAGCTTGTAGCGATATCCATAGTTCTGGATGTTGCTTTGGACTTGGACCTCCCGAGTGTGGCCATATTCTCTGACTCGGGATCTTGTGTGAGTTCCCTGCAGAGGTCATTCCGGCAGCTGTACTGCTCCCATCTTCTTGCCTACGAGATTGTAGCTTTTTCAGCCAGTAAGAGTGCTCTTGTGAGTCTCTCCTGGGAGCCTGGGCACAGTGGAATTAGCTGATGGCCTTGATAAAGACGGGCGGCTTACTGGATGTATCGTGTTGCATTTGTTATGAGCTCCGCCGATTTGCGACGGTGATTGACCCATGCGCTCACTCTGGTTGGCCGCGATGATGCTCCCACTGGACGGATCCTGTATAGTATCCATCCGTTTACTGCTGCACCGACCCTCTTGGGGAGGCTGCTTTTTCAAGACCGCGCATTGGTCACTCTCTTCTTCGTAGCCATGCACACCAGTTGGGGTGAGCTTCGTCTCCTTTTTGCGGCTGCGGAGCGGAGGAGATGGTGCATCACTTTCTCTTTGTTTGCCCGTTGTGGCGGGTTCTGCGGCAGAAGCACTTGTGTAAGTTTGACTTGCTTGATGTTCTCCAGCGGATTCTTGGGGCGTTGCCGTACACGATGGGTTTGCTTGCTCGGCTTCGTGCTGTTGCCTAGTGTTGTAAGTTGTCTCAGTGTAGCATCTATTCTGTAGGTATGTTTTGGTGTGATCTGTGTATGGTATTGGTGTGCTGTGTGTTTTATCCTGGTTTTGTAATTTAGTTTATGTTTATAGAGCGCTTGGCTTAGAGTCACAGCTGTAATAAAGATTTAAAGATTCAAAGATGTCGCCATTTTTTTTATTTTAAGCTTCCCAGCCGCTCCGATCGGTTTGCTTGTTCGTCGAAATGATATACCGTCTTGGAACGACCGACACATTTCGCCCTCTGGTGCCACTGATAAAAGCAGTTACTATTTTATCCCACTTTTTCCGAGAAGCAGCATTACCATAGTGGGCTAGTGCATTGGAAGCCCAATCAATAGACTCTGGTTCAGTTTACAGACTCATGATGAGACACCTTAATTTTTTTGTCATTGTTGCTGCTAAGAGTTTCATCCTTAGCTATTCCCAACTTATTTCTTCGTTTAGTACTAATTAGTACCCAGCTTCACCCGGGGAAGAGTTGGGGTCTGCTTACTGGTGTTCGTCTTATGCTTGGCCAGAATTTCATTAAGGTTTCTTGGCCAGATTTTCGTGGTTTTGTTTTGCTATGGTCTATCTTATCCTGTGGTTTTGATTCCCCGACGTTTGTCTGAACTATTTGAAACGGGTAGTTGAATTAAATACTGCCCCTCCCCTTTCCCCTCCCTCTCCCCGTCCTCTTGCTCCCTCCTATCATCCTACCCACCCGTCCCCTTATTCTCTCCCCTTTTCACCTATCTTACGTATAGCTGAACTGAGGTAGGTAGTTGAATTCATACCTGCCCCAATCCTTCCTCCCCTCTCTCTCATCATTCCCCTCCCTTCTCCCTTTTACCCTATATCCCTACCAACCCGTCCGTATTCCTTCCCACCTTTCTCTTGAGCGATCCATGTGCCTGGTTGCCGGTGACATCCAGTGGCTGACTTCTACAGCTAGATTATCACTTTTATTTCGGTCTTTATTTTTCATATGGCTGAGTGGATTCGTTGCCTGAAGACAATGATTACGATATGCAACAATGAAGTTGCTCGACTCTTCTCACTTTTGCTTGTCGTTAATTTCAGTGTGCGCCATGCGGCTGAGTGGCTTCATTGCTTAAATAGTACTACAACAATGAATTTACTAGAATGTATCCACTTTTGCTTCGGCTCTCACTTGAGTGTAGTATGTGCCTGGTCGCTGGTGATATTTAGTGGCCAATTTTCAAAGCTAGATTATCACTTTTGGTTGTTATTTTCAGTGTACGCCATACAGCTGAGTGGCTTCATTGCCTAAAGATAGTACTCAACAGTATACAGCAATAAATTTGCTCGACTGTATCCACTTTTGCTACGGCTCTCTCTTGAGCAATCCATGTGCCTGATCGCTGGTATTGCTTCGGCTCTCTCTTGAGGAATCCATGTGCCTGATCGCTGGTGACATTTAGTGACCGATTTTCAAAGCTGGATTACCACTTTTGCTTCGGTCTTTATTTTCAGTGTACACCATACGGTTGAGTGGCTTCATTACCTAAGAACTTAAAAGGACATACCATCTCACTATATTCGAGCATCCTGTGAGAAATAGCTTTGGCAATATTTACATTAGATTAGAGTGAATGTAGCAAAACTGTTTCTCACGAGGGGGGAGAAATAGGAAAATGAATGCGTTTGCAACATTTACACGCGTCTAAAGTAATGTTGCAAAAGTGAGCCACACCGGAAAGCCCACCGAGAGGAATACAATTGTAACAGCACACAGCAATGAATTTGCTCGACTATCATTTTTTTCTGTGGCTCTCAGTCACTGCTTCCAACCATAAATTTCGACTCAGTTGTCGTCGCGATCACTTTTGCTTTGTGACGTTCGCTTATAGTGTAGGATTACAGCTAATTACCTGAACAAAAGAAGGCTTTGCCCTTTAGAAAAAAAAAAGGCATTAGAGCTCATATCCACACGGAACTCACAGCTGTGGAAGGCACACAAATAAAAAAAAAATATTAGTTGTATCGAACGAAACGAATTAAAAAAAAAATTTCAATTCCAGGGAACAAGGATTGTTTTTATTCCTTGATATACTTGTTAGGTTTTGAATTGGGCTCTGTCTGTGAGTGGGTGTGGATAATTAGTGTATTATACAGGCGCTTTGTGTGTTTGTGGGTTTATGTTTTAATTCGGTTTCGTATGAGTGGTTGTGTGTGTATAATTTGTGCGCATTTGTAATGTGTAAAACATGCAGGCTCTTCCTTGTTAAGGGCGTTTGTTTTATCCAATTCTAGCGAAAAGATTATTTTTATAACGTGGTAATATCAGAAAGTGAGAGCAATTTGTCTTTGAAATGGGATGTATGTGAGTTTGTGTGTGTTGATGTCGTGTGTTTAATTTGTGCGTTAGACAAGCGTTTTGTATTCGTTTTGTTTTATTCCCTTGTACTGGAGTTCTGATTATACTTGGTTGAAATTTGTGTTCGCAATGGGTCATGCCTGCGAGTGTGTGTGTGTGGATGTGTTTAATTCGTGTATTACAGGCGTTTTATTATTTCGGGGAATTTTCTTGCTTTGTTTTGTTCCCTTGAATTAGAATCCAAATTACAGTTTATTTCATTCTACAGCAAGCCGTTTCTACAGCAGATCGCACACTTGGAGGCAGCGCAATCCAGACGTGTTCGTAAAGACTGCTGTTGGATTAGCTCCTTGCTTCCGTGCATCATTCAGTGTTCGACTGCTTTTTAAGATGAAAATGAGAATATCTACATTATAATCCTGGATGCAGGCTAAAAGGAAGGCTAAAGCAAAAGGGAAAGCTAAAAGAAAACCACTTCTCCCCTCCTCACTCCCGCATTGAAAATGCACTCTCCCACTCTACGTGCATGGAAACAGGAGGCAGGCATGTGTGGTCGATCAACTCAATAAAGGTTCAATCTGACAAGTCGTCGGGCCGAACAATCACTTCTTCCCTCCTCGTGCCCGCATTACAAATGCGCTCTCCCATTCTACCTGCATTGAAAGAGGAGACAAGCATGAGTAGGCGATCAATCCTACAAGTCATCGGGAACAGTGCCGGGGAAAATGTCCCGGGAAATGTATAAGAATAAGAATAAGAATATTGGTTTATTGAATCGGTATGTGCCCCCAAACTGCCCAAACTGCAAAACTCCGTATGTGCCCTCACCCCACAAGAGCTAGTGCTCGCGTATGGTGTGTTGGCTACCATAATAAAAATAACTTGAAAATACAAGGATTACAAATGTCAACATATGAAACAATTGCAAAGTTTGGGTGCATCGTAGACAAAAAAAAAAAATAATAGCAGTATAAAATTATTACCACTGTTATAAGCAATTGTTAAAATTTTTATTAGGTATTTTTACTACCATTTTTATTAGTATTTGTATTACTATTTTAATACAATTTTAAATAACTATTTTTAATAAAAGCGACTGCAAAGTTACTATTATTAGCAAATTACAATCATTGTTAATAAATGCAAAGTTAAGGTGCATCGTAGAAAAAATAACCACAACAGTAAAAATAAATAAACACGCTGCAAATAATCAAAGAAAATCAAGACAACAAAAAGTGCTGAAAGTATTTTTCAGCTTATAACTTTAAATAAATTTTCAAGGGCCACAGTACTGATACCCAGTAGCCACTGAAACAGGCATTTCTGGAAACGATGAATTTCAGTAATATCTTTTATGTAGTTGGGTATGTTATTGTAAAATTTGCTTCCAAGGTAGTAGCTGCATTAATGCACTTTTTCTTTTGTAACTTTAGGCTGAATGACAAAATTATTAGATTCACTCCTCGTGTGGTAATTGGTCACAAAACGAGTCGTAGCATGTTTATTAATTCTGCGGAAGTTAATTAAGACTCTGTAAACATACAGATGGCGGACTGGCAGGATACCTAGCTGTTGAAAGAGTTGGAAAGAATGATCACGCTGTTTTTTGAAAGTCATCACTCTAATAATTTTCTTTTGTAGCTTGATAACCGGATCAATAGCATTCATGTAAGTTCCACCCCAGCATGTAATCGAGTACTGAAGGTATGACTGTCCCATGGCAAAATAAAATAATTTAAGCATCTTTAAGGAAACATGCTTTCTAAGATAATACATTTTGCACAGTAGAGCACGCAGTCTATTAAGAACTGCTGCAATTTGACTCCTCAAATTTAACATTCTATCTAAGGTGACTCCAAGATATCGAACTTCGTTAACTTTTTGGATTGATGGACAATCACATGGTGAAGTTATTTGCATTGAACACTTAGGCATTTTAAGAAAATCTACAATGTGTCCGTAAACTTAATTCATGACCGGCCCCGTGCATAGCACGGGATTCCTAGTAGAAAATATTGTAGTAACTCTCACTCGGCCTAGTAATTGTAATCTTCAGAACTCATTTACATGCCGAATTAAAACTTTATATCTTAACTCGACCAGTCTTAACCTAACCTAACCAAATTAAAACTTTATATCTTAACTCGACCAGACTTAACCTAACCTAACGTAACCTAACCCGAATTAAAACTTTATGTCTTAACTTGACCAGACTTAAACTAATCCAACCTAACCGAATAAAACTTTACATCTTAACTCAACCAGACTTAAACTACTTAACCTAACCTAACCGAATTAAAACTTTACATCTTAACTCGACCAGACTTAACCTAACCGAATTAAAACGTTACATCTTAACTCGACCAGACTTCTATGAATACGATTTATCAAAGAACGACGAGTCGTAAATGCCGCAACGCTAAATAAATCTTGAATTAGGCTTATAGGCCTTCACCACACGGTCTCCATTCTTCCTTATATTAACTATACTGACAAAGAAATAATGACGCAAATCTATTTGGTTGCCGTTTGGACTTCATTATCAGACTGCCTGAGTGGGGAGTTGCACCCTTCTTTTTTGAGACCAACGGCTGGCCGCCCAACCATACAGACGCGGCCTGCCAGCGTAGCTGGGTGTAAGGCCTTGGTCCCGAAGATCGAGAGTTCAATTCCTGGCTCTGGCAGTCTAACATTTAAGCCCAAAAGGCGACGGAAATAGGTTTTATCAGTATTTCATTAACCAAGCTCATTTAGCTTTCGGTCATGTAGTTATCAATAGTCGCTTATACTGAGGTACGATATACCGGGAGATCTGTTTTTGAAGAGTGCTATACAGCATGACACTTTGAATAACTGAGCACAATGGCTCGACACATACCGATGCGTCAAGCAGCAAAAATGTGATTAGGAGACTCCA
Organism: Lithobius niger; assembly: GCA_023313725.1. Taxonomy (NCBI): domain Eukaryota; kingdom Metazoa; phylum Arthropoda; class Chilopoda; order Lithobiomorpha; family Lithobiidae; genus Lithobius; species Lithobius niger. The sequence continues at coordinate 17,306 of JAHWFP010210914.1, forward strand.
CAGCGCCCGGCAGCCTGGCTCGATGCACTGCTTTCAACCGTTGAGCTGAAGGGTATTTAATCAAACGAACCGGATTTTTTTTGCCTTTATCATTATAATTTTTATTCTCAGTCCTTTTCTTTTCTTCTTTTCATAATTTCAAAGAAAAGGAAACGAATGAAAGAAAAAATGCAAGTAATTTCAATTTTAGGAGACTTTTTTTTACCCCCTCTCTTCTTATTATATCGATTTAAAAATTTTTAAGAAAAAAAAGATTTTAAAATAAAGAAAAAAAAAATTGGTCCTCCTTTGTCTTCGCTCATGTCATGGTAACCGAAGCACATACTCCATTATTCACCCAATAATTCTGATTTAGCTTTAAGGATGATGCAGCAGAATTAGACGGATTGTTCCGCTTGCATCGGATATTCCTTTTAAGGGTATTCAACCGAATGTGGCTACAAATAAACGAAATAAATCAAAGAAATTTTAAAGGGACATACCGTTGTATACCGATTTCGCATTGGTAACTTCAAGCGGCCTGGCCGGACTGGGGCGGGCCGGCCAGTGCCAATCGGGGCCAGTGCTGGTCCGGCCGGCCCGCTTTCGCTTTGGTTAACTCCACGGCTCGCTGATCACGATTTACAGCACCGCCACGTGTCGGTTTGTGGCAGTTGACACATTCCACTTTCTGCCGCTGCACTGCAGCACCATTCGTAAACCATTCTAATTTAAGCGGCCCCGGCCGGCTCCGTCCTAATTTGATTTCACGTTAGTTAATAAAGGGTTCTAGGCCGTGCCTGGCCCGGCCAGGCTCACACCATTGGTGTGAGCCGGGCCGGCTCTCGAAATACCGGCCCGCTTTCGCATTGGTTAATAAAACGGTGCTTAGCCCTCCTTGGCACGGCCAGGACCACTTGAATTTACCAATGCGAAATCGGTATTAGTTCCAGTATCGCGAAGATTCGCGGATTGCAAAAATGAACCAATAATCTTAAAAGTAAAGGCAGGAACAATGCACAAAGGTAAGGGCGGGGTGGGGAGGTTTCTTTAAGGGACCTGTCAGTATTTATCTCCGGTGGGGTGGGGGAGGGGAAGAGGAAATTGGGGGACGCATGGATTTTTTTCGGACCATCTCGAGGGGGAAGGCGGTCATAAAATTTTTAGGCCCATCCTTAGTCCTAAGTTGTTGAATTTAAATCAATAAATAATCAACTATATATAGGCATTTGGCCACTAACCAATTTAAAGTGAATTCACGCAATATTAAGCACAATATTTAAGCAACCTAGCAGCACAATCGCGTTGGTTACTCGCCCTGCCCTCGTCTTGAACCCAACTGTGAACAATTAGGTTAGGTTAGGCTGAAAAAAATTCCTTCTGGACGCCATATTGGCCTACACTATACCTCATACAGTACCTTGATTTCTTGAAGCACCGTGGACTTGTAACCCACTAAATTTCACTATACACTTTAGCAACTTAAACACCGTAAGTAATTCAGGAAATCTTTAACGTAGGGATAAGCCAAATGCGGCCTACACTGGCGGTTCTTGACTAAAGAACAGTACAGGTCCCTCTAGCATTGTAATAGGGACCGTTCAAGTATCACGTGATCAAGAAATTGGCCATTTTCACACCTCTCCCCTCTCGTCATCAAGTGCTCAACCCCCGCCTCCAGTATTAAGCCATTTCTAACTTTACTCCTCCCCCCCATCGTCTAGGCCCAAGGAGGAATGTTTTCCCTGTATATCCAGTTTTCTGAGGACTTTTTGTTTGCGTGTTTCCACCCTTTAAAATTTTGTTTAACTGGGGCAGCGTTGCCTACGTCATCAACTGGCGACCCCCCCCCCTTTGATGACGTAATACTTGAACGGTCTCATAGTTGGAAGCCCACCCATCATAGTACGATCTTTTCTTAAACATTTTGATTGGTTCCGATGTCATACTAACGCCAAATGTATAGTTTTTTCGTTTGTATTTTGCAAAAATAATAATAATACTATATAGAAGGGTGACAGAAGGGGGTGAACCCACTCACACTATTCCTGCAAAGGGTTAAAGAAAAAGGAAAAACTTTCACTGGAGTGACTAAACCAGGTGCTTAAAAAACCTGTCAAGGTGTTCCTTGCCGATGAGTCGGCAAAACCCACACAGGGTAGTAGAACTCACTAAGGCCCGTATTCTGAACGCTGACTAAAACTCGTACTTGACTTGAAATACGACACACCTATTTAGTGCCATTCACCACCAGAACTTCTTTTGGGATACATTTGGAAGAAATCGGGTGGTGAATGGCACTTAATAGGTGTGACATCATTTCAAGTCAAATGACGTCACACCTATTAAGTGCCATTCACCACCCGATTTCTACCAAATGTATCCAAAAGAAGTTCTGGTGGTGAATGGCACTAAATAGGTGACGTCATTTTAAGTCAAGTACGAGTTCAGCGTTCAGAATACGGGCCTGAGGCCAGATCGGGACCACCCAAACTGAGAAAAAGTTCCGAGGTCAGTCCAAATGTGTAATGGGAAAGCCAGTTTCCAATCATCTCCTCGGTTCCACATCGATCGGGGTGCAGGATCAAAAAATATCATTAAACTTTGTTTTCCTATAGACTCAACTTCAGTTTAGCATGCAATTCTTCCAAAACTATTCTTTTTGTTTTCTTTCCTCCGTTGTCCTTAAAATTCAAGCCATGCCGCCATCCTATATAGTCAGAAACAAATAAAACTTCTGGCTGAAATGGCACGACGTTAAATATTCAACGACACAGCATAACGACCGTATTTTTCTCGTGCTTTTAACGCGCCATTTGCGACAGGAAGCCTCCCGACTGTCACCCCTCCCCGCACAAACACAATGGCTTTTAAGTTTGCCTCATTGTCCGGAAGTTTCATTGTTACCACAATGCGTAAATAAATGTTATTGCTCTTCGAACTGAAAGTTATTCACTATTCATGGCGTTTTACATGGTTGAATAATTTAAGTTATTTATGGGTATGGGGACGAGCTTGAATATGACCTCTTGCGCAGCAGAGGTACCCATCCGCTGACCGTTGAAAGTTTTATGCCTGAACGAAAAAGAATAACAAATTTAGTAGACGAAAGCTTGTGGTAATCCTTAGAAGCGTTCTGGAGGAGGAAGGGGAGGACCCTGCAACTTCAATTCGTATGGTGTGGCAGCGACATATCGCCGACGCTGAACAACACTGACGTAAAACGCCAGCCGAGTTGAAGCTTGCTGCGGTGTCTCTTGACAAGGTCCGCCGAGATAGTAGATACTATCTCAGCTGGCAATGCTTTTGAACCATGGGATCTTTGCGGGATTTCTTGAACCACGGGATCACTGCGGGATGTCTTGAACCACGTAGTGTGATAGTATACAAGTCCATGCTTGAACCAAAGGCCGAAATAGAGCAGCGTCAAGTGACGTCATATTGGCTATGAGACACCATTTGTAGGTAATAGCTACAAGGTGCACTAGATTAAAATGTAACGGAAAACAACAGTACTTCTAGTCAAGACAGTGCTTTGAGAGCGGATTTCTTAGGCTTAAAAGAACGTTATTTTCTCCACCAACAAAAATCGCGCGTTATAGGCTTAAGAAATCCAATCTAATAGCATTGGCTGCAATAAGACGATCTTCCTTTCTCCCTCCAGTGCTCCTTGCAGCTAACCCAGTTACTGGCTCCACCATAGAGTTATACACAATAATACTACGTCATGTCACTGCCGCACTACGAATGTGCTTCTACGGCAGTGTTGTCAGATGCTTGCAAGCTAACCCCAAATCACGGTATTGCCCTAGGGCCGGATTAACAATGAGGCAAATGAGGCAGCTGCCTCGGGCCCCAGGTAGTCTAGGGGACCCATCGACTGCCTAAAATATTTTCAATTTTTTTTTCTTCAAATGTCGACGTCGTAGTTATATCACATTAGTCTATGTTAGACTTGCAGAACTATCCTTTGGGCTTTCAGACAGTTCAGGTTTACCTTTTTTTATGGGCCACGCCTACCCTGTGTAGATTAGCCCCTCCCCCCCCTATCCCCGATACAACCTAATGGCTCGGGCCCCCCAATGTCTGAATCCGGCCCTTTATAATGCCCCCCCCTCCCACCCCTAGAAAATCCCTAAAAAATATGGGTTTTCAGGGTGTACTGCATCAACGGACTTAAAGGTACCTATAGAGCAGTGACACGACGTAGTATTATTGTATATAACTCTATGCTGGAGCCTGTGTTGGCTGCAAGGGGCACTGCAGAGAGAAACAGAAGGGCGTCATACTGAAGCCGATGCTGTGAAGAGTGATTTCTTAGACCTAAAATGCGCGATTTTTGTTATTGGAGAAAACAACGTCATTTTAAGCCTAAGAAATCCGTTCTTCCGTTGTTTTCCCCTCCATTTTTATGTAGTGCACCTTGTAGTTATGCCTTCCAAAATCCATACTGGTGCCAATATGGCGGCAAATGTCACTGCTCTATTCACCGAATGACATGTTGCAGCATCTAGCGCCGTCTTCCATTATTTAGTTCTATGTAGCACTTGATTTCAACAAGCGACGGAATGCGCCAAGAAATTACTTTTTATACGACAAACTAGCCACGTGCTTCTTTAAAATGGCACTATCACCGATTGAAATTAGGCAGAATCTGGCAACATCTAGCGCTATCTAATACTATCTAGCACTTGCTTACACCAAGCGAAGGAATGCACAACGGCATTTCTTTTAATGAAACAAACAAGTCACAACCTCCTTAATTATTGTGTGAAAATTTGGTAAGTCTTCGTGCACCTGGGAGCAAGCTATAAAGGTCAACAATAGAGCAGTGACACGTCGTAGTATTATTGTATATAACTCTATGCTGGAGCCTTAATGGGTTCGCTGCAAGGGGCACTGCGGAGAGAAACAGTAGGGCGTCATACGGAAGCCGTTGCTGTGAAGAGTGATTTCTTAGACCTAAAATGCGCGATTTTTGTTGGAGAAAACAACGCTATTTTAAACCTAAGAAATCCGCTCTTCCGTTGTTTTCCCTCCATTTTTATGTAGTGCATCTTGTAGTTATGCCCTCCAAAACCCATACTGGTGCCAATATGGTGCCAATATGGTGGCAAATGTCACTGCTCTATATCATTGCCGCTAGAGAGCGCCATGGTATTATCGTTCGCTTTTCAATCGATGATAGTGCCACTTTAATTATTGAATTTAAAGTTGGTGTGTCCACGTGCACCAGTGACCGAGCGGTCAAGGTTAGCGATACCGCTGTCACTAGATGGCGCCCATACAGCGATTCAAAATCTGCGTTTCAAAACGGTCGAAATATAGAAAAACGTTGGTACACCAACTTTACACTGAATAGTTAAGGAGCCACGTGGCTTGTTTGTTATGTGAAAAGAAATTTATTTGCGTGTTCCTTTGCCTGTTGAAAGTAAAGGCTCGACAGAACTAAACCATGCGCAATGGCTGTTTGCCGTGACGTCACCATCAGTTAGCCAATGACGAACGAGAACAACGGCTGTTTGGCCGTTTGATTGGACTAGCCCAGTCACGTGATATGCACGTCACAGCAAACAGCCATGGCGCGTGGTATTGATAACGACAAATGGCTATAGATGTTTGTCATTTGGTGGCATCCCCCTTTAAGTGGAATAAAAAAGTGTCAACCTGGTTTTGTTGGTTTAAACTTTGTTTTATAAAAACCTACTAGTCAGGGCTTCGGAATGGTTGTAGAACACTGTGGATTCAACAACAACAAAATAAGTAAACGTATAAATGAATAAGGGAAAGAACAGATACATCCATTTCAATATGAAAGAATAAAATCTTTCGCCACTAACGACATTGCGACGACTTCATCTGACAATTAATTTTTAGCAATCTAAGATCATATCAAAAACCAAAACTGGTTAAAGGGGCCGCCAAGTTCCGAATGGTTCGGCCCTTCAAAGGAGTGATATCAACGCACCTAAACATTCGCCAAGTTAATCGCACCGCTTAATAGTTCGAAAGTTAAATGAAAACTAGAACATTGCTACTTTCGGTAGCAATGTTCAAATTTTCATTTAACGTCCAAAATATTATTCGGTGCGATTAAATTGGCGAATGTTTTGGTGTGTTGATATCGCTCCTTTGAAGGGCCGAACCATTCGGAACTTGGCTGCCCCTTTTACCAGTTTTGATTTTTGATATGACATCACTCATTTTTTTTTTTAATTGTGTATTGACTCAACTCCCTTACCGTGCAGAGGTGTAATAAAATGCCACATCAACAAGAAATTGGTTTTCAATAATTTGCTACTACCTTTTCCCTATAGGCCGAATCATTCTCGATTTAGTCAACTCATTATAGGTTTTGGGTTCGGTTTTAATTTTGTTGCAATTTGTTTTATTTAGTTAGTTTTGGTGTGTTGATATCGCTCCTTTAAAGGGGCAAACCGCTCTAAACTTGATGGCCTCTTAACCAGTTTTGGGCCTTGTCTATTTTGCTTTGTTTTTACAGTTGGTTTATTTTTCGTGAATTGGACGTGAATACAATTTCTTTACAACGTTGTTTAGATTTATCGTGATACACTAGTGTGTGTATCTGGGCACGCACGTCAGTATACACGTTTTTATTGTCCGAACTTTGGCTGTCCAATGAGAGACGATGCCGACAATACTAACAATGGTTATAACAATATGTTCTTACTTACGCGCCCTCCCACGCTATATATCCCCGTTACGCCCCCCGGCTCCAAACCATAAAAGGTAGGCAGTTCGTATTCAGGGACGACGCTAAAGGGGGGGGGGGGGGG
>JAHWFP010210915.1:0-17323 GCA_023313725.1 Lithobius niger
GTTTCCTGCAAACATAATGTGGAACAAACTATACACTTCTTTCTCCTTTTAAGCCACCCAGTAAGGTTCAAAATTGAGCTGGTTCATCTGTGCGATCCTTAGTTTGCTGCAGTTGAAGTTAGGGGCCTAGAAATTAATTTTTTTTTAAACCAATAAATAAAGACAAAAAAAATAACATCAAAAGGTCGTCTGATGATGTGAAAAAGTTTATAGTCGAATACAGGTTCGTAGTCAGATGCGGGGTTGCTGGTGGAGTCGAAAGGAACGTCAACGTTGAACCTTTGAGTGCTGATGTTGTTCTGCTAAAGCATGGAAGCTTGGCGGTGGAGAGGGGAGGGAGGGCAGGAGAGGAGAACGAAGAAACTGTTAAAAACTATCAGACAATTTGGTCTAAAAACACTAAAAGTGTTGTCTGAGGAAAAAAATTGCATTTAAAACAACTGCTTGCTCGTTTAATTCATTTCGTGATCGGAACCTTAGGAATATATTTTGGCCTCCTAAATTCGGGACCTTAATTCGGATATTTCAAGGGGGGTCTTTCGAAGTCGTTGACTTACCCCAATCTACGGTCCTGAATGAGAAGAATCCGTTCAGTGACCGAAATAATAGTTAACTAGTCTAATTTTAGCTGAAATCTCACTTGGACTAATCCTAAAATACTTTCAGTTTTCTGGGTTTTGCGACTCGCACTTTGTCTCATGCTGAGAATAGTTTTTTTTTAATGTCTCTTGTAGGTTTAATTAGTTAAGTTATTTGTGCCTGACAGTGTTAATCGACAAGAACGCACCGATGTGTACCGTTAGTATCGGTAGCAGTTTCAATAGAACCTCATTTATTCTAGTGTCACCAAACATTGGTAAAAAAAATTTTTGGACGCTCAAGTACACCATCATTAATACTTTTTTAGTAGAGCTTTCGACTGTTGCTAATTCCAAAAATTAAACCCAAGTTCCCAAAAAGACACTTGAGAGCAAGAAATTTAGTAACGAAGTTCGAAAACTGGTCTCATGAAGCTTATAAAGTTCGCCAAGCTTGCCTATAGCGCTCATTGTAATCAGAAAAACAAATATATTAATAGTACTTGTATCGTTATCAGACTCCCAATACGCACTCGTTTTTTAATTTCCTAAATGTTTGTTTATAACTTATATTTCCAAGAGAGTAAACTATTTGGCATCATAAAGAAAAAAAATTATTTAGTAGTCGTGAGAGGATAAATCCGACGTTATTTAAAGGGCAATTACATCCGTTTTGACATGCATGTTTTACTTTTGGATCACTTACACAATAACTAAACACAAGAATTGCGGTAGGAATACGTTACGTACGTCCGATACAACAATTTAATTATTGCATCACCAAAACACGACATGGAGACCGCCATTGTTTTGCTGGAACGCGCAGAAATTAATGCCGACAGATGTCACTTATCGATTTCGACTCGCAGCCGATAGCTCTGTTGGCTGTGAGTCGAAATCGATAGGCACCGTCTGTGGGCATTAATTTCTGCGCGTTCCAGCAAAATAATGGCGGCCTCCGTCTCGTGTTTTGGTCATGCAGTAATTCAATTGCTTATCGGACGTACGTAATGTATTCCTACCGCAATTCCTCCGCAAAAATAGGGAGTTGCGCAATTATTCTGTAAGTGACCCAAAAGTAAAACATGCATGTCAAAATGGATGTAATTGCCCTTTAAATGACAAGAAGGATTTGTGCGTACTAGTCAGTGCCATCTATTGGCAGGAAAATGGAAGAAAATTGTAAAGGCATAGAAGAAAGAAAAGATGCTTCGGTTGCGCAAAATGGAGTACTGAACGGATATCAGTCGGTCCGTCTGTGAGTTGGTTTAATTAGACTCAAGAATTAAGATATACAACTAGAATTTATAGCTTTTACATCCGGAACACTACACTGTAACTGAGGTTGGCGCTAATCACCTAGTTGTCGACGCGCCGTTAAGCTTCAGCCACGGGGGCGTGGCCCCAATCTTATCCATACTCCCCCTGCACCTCGCTCTGATTGTAAGAAAACTCGTGCAATACTGGATGGAAGGAGAAAAGCAGAAAGGAGAAAGCAACCGTTGTAAATTATTTCTCCGTAAAATGTCAGTATGCAGGAAAACGGTTCGTAAATCAGTAGCCAGAACCTGAACTGGATAACAGGATATTTAAAATCCTGGGCAATTAGTCGTGCACGAATTAAATACCAAAGTTGACGTGGTCGTCCATCTCCGAGCAATTCAACTATAGTACGCATCATAGGTGTGACTCTTGTAAGGAACCAAAGGCAGATTTCAACACGAAACCCCAATTAAATTCCCATGAAAGATTCATAAAACTTCCCTGCACGTCTAGCTTGTTGTCAAGGGGGCCCTTACATTGGGGCTGTTGGGGCTCAAGTCCCTTCCCCCCCCCCCCCCTCGAAGAGGCTGGTTGCCCTTTTTACGCATAAAAAAAAGTTGAGAAAAATGCTGCAAGCGTCATATGAAAAAATGAAGCTTTCCTTTCCCACATACCAAGGAATGGAATGGAGACTTCTCCCCAGTTGGGGCTCAAGACCCCCCCCCCCTTGAAGAGGCTGGTTGCCCTTTTTACGCATAAAAGAAAGTTGAGAAAAATGCTGCAAGCGTAATATGCAAAATATGAAGCTTTCCTTTCCAACATAGCAAGGAATGGAATGGAGACTTCTCCCCAGTGCTTCACGTGATTTCGTATCGTTGGTTGACCTTTTTGCCCTTTTTATTGATCATTTTGCCCAGGGACGTGCGCACAGGGGGAGTTGGAGGGGGGGGGGAGGCGTAACCCCCTGCCCTCATGGTAAAGTGCCCTTTAAAAAATGGCCGATTTTGCTGGAGTGGTGGTGGAAACAAAATCTGTACTTATTTATCACATACCAACCGCTCAGCCATATTACTGACATTGCCTGGTTTGTGATAATTAAATACAGATTCAAAGCTATTTCCGTTGGTTTTGGACTTGAATGTCAAATAGGTTTGAATCTGTAGTATTTGTTTATCACAAACCAGGCAATGGCAGAGCGCTAGACTGTGGCCTTCGGTCCTTGCTCTGGTACTCTATGACATTTAGGTCCAAAAAGCAAAGAAATGGTTTACATCTGTATTTATTTATCACAAACCAGGCAATGTCAGTACGGCTAAGCGGTAGGCGGCGGCCATACTGACATCGCCTGGTTTGTGATAAATAAGTACAGATTCAAACCTATTTGACATTTAGGTTCAAAGCCAACGGAAACAAGTTTGAAATAAATCTGAAATGCCAGACTTCCATCGACCATCGTCAAATGGTTTTGCACAAATCTACATGCACGGCTGAGTACGCGTCAACATTACAACCAGTAGGTCAGAGTCGTGTTGCTCCACACTGTTTCCTCCAAATTTCTGGTCTGTGCACGAACACGTCGAGTTGGGTGTACCATGAACTCAAACCAATGAGAGATGCTTGGCACAGAAAGAGGATTAACTCTGTGATCAGACTTTACACCATTATAGAACATGTTCGAAAAGAACAGCTAAAATTCAGCAGAAACAGATAGAAAGGGAGAAGAGAATAGCTACTGTTGCTAGGAGAGACTACAATGCCGTGTTAGAGTCCTACGTTTCTACCTCGTTACTACAAAAGATCCGAAGTGGAGAAAGGCTGCAAGAACTCATTACTTCCCAACAGATCAAGTACAGAACAAGCTATATACTCCAGCGAAGATTGCTTATTGGATTCGCTCTGGCATTGGCTTCGCCTGTAAGAACACGGATAAAACCACAACCTCTGACAATGTCAGAAAGGCTGCCCACGAGATTGAGCCCTCTCCTCATCTTGCCTACAACCAAGTTCCTCTAGAAGAAATCCTGCAGGCTGCCTCACGGAAGTGCGTAACCACCTTTACATCACACTACCTTCAAGACGTCTTCCCAAGAAGCTGCTTTGTCTTCAGTTGGACCACTGACCGTGCATCAGAAGATACATGGCACCCACTTGGAACCCACCAACTAACCTGGTAGGTGATGATGGTAACTGCCCACCATCCAGTTTGTCGAACCACTCAACTACGCAAAAATTTAATTGGGGACAGTATTCTGGGATAAAAACACTTGATTCACCATTCCCCTGTCTGATGTGGTGCTGCAAAAGGGGCCCTTTCTGATCCCCTCTATAGTGATCTGTACCTTGTTCCGTCAGACGCTTTTCCAGCTGTACGTCTGAGATTGGTCACTGATTGGCAATCCCTGTATGACAAACAAGACGGCAATAAGTTGCAGGCTATTAAAGACACTGTCCAGGAATGGCACTCGTCTTGTTGCCGTAATCGCCGGTAAGATGTGGTGTTAGTTTGTTTGCATATTAGCACACCCAGATTCGGACTGGGTAGGAAAGGGCGCCTGTGCTAGCGAAATGACCGGAGAGGGACACCATGGGTTTTACAGGAAACTCTGATGAAGTGATCGTGCCTCCAACTATCAGGGGTTTTGGGAAGCGCTCTAAGCTCCCCAGGCAGAAGAAAAGTCCACGGTCGAGCTCAAGAAGCTTTGCTTATTTTCATATTCTGTCGTCATGTTTGGTTTCGGAGTGCATTCTTCACATATATTTTATATTTCAAGTAATGCTTTTTTTTGGAACGTTTGGAGTGGGTTGGCGAGGGGGGGGGGGCGCATTTTCAAAAATGCGTTAAAATTGTAAATAAAAGGAGGGAGAAGAGAGAAGGGAATCATGTGCCTGAAAGGAAAAGTCATCAGTGGACATGGAATCTAAAACCATTCATTTTTCTTTGCGGGGAGGAGGAAAAAGTAGACTACCAAAGGGGCGCCGAAAGTATGGTAGCCAAACAATGTTTATATTGTGAAATGAAAAACTCAAGAACTCTTTTTGCGGTGTTTAACATGTCCATAACTGACTGCCTATAATCCATTCTTTTTATTTCTTTCATTCTGCAAGTTTAAATTTTCCAGCTATTTTTGAAAAACAATAATTAGTCTGGTGGAAATTTACATTACCTATTTTATAGCAGTTTTCCCCCGTTTGAGCTTATTTTCCCTAGAGGTTTGAAGGGTGGCTTCCCTGCTGGGCTCGTAATAGTTCTGTGCATGCGCGGGCTTGGGTCAGTCTATATAAGCAGACTGCGCAAGCCAAACCACATCACTTCTCCTAGGATGCTCACGCTAGCGTGACCACCCTTTGGCTCGATTCCCGAAGATACAAGCACACGCCTGCCATCGATTGCCCGATTACCTGATATGACAATGGATGCACCGATTGCCGGTTTCCCGGTTCCCTCTACTGACGCCAGCAGCGCTTGTGCGACCCTCACCGATTCAAGACGTCGATTCCCTTCGGTCCACGTGGACTCACCAGTTGTTGTTACGGTTCCCGATTCCTTGGGAATACCGGTCGTAATCAACGATCCCTCAGCGACCCGTGGTCCACCTTGCCTTCAAGAGGCTCCAGTTTCGGCCTCGGTTTTTTCAACCACCGATTCCCTGCACACACACGTGAGCTACTAACATATGGATTTAACGAACCTCACTTCTGGTGGGGGATCGTTCAACAATCCCGGGGAGGGGGATTCGATCCCCTTTCCTTTCCCTCCGATTGAAAGGAAACTTCAATCTTTGCCGAACGTTCCCGGTTCCTGTGCCTCTTGCTATATATTAATGGTTGAGGGTGTGTCCAGCATAACCGTGGTTTGTTTGGCACCTTCATGGGGAATCACGACTTACTCCGATCCCAATTCCACCGGATCATGTTTAGATTCCTTTCGATACCAGTCATATCTGTTTCACTTTCTCTACGACAAGGGCTGCATCTTTGCAGCTTGCTCATCCACTCCACTTGTGACGACATCGATTCTGGTCCCCTTCCTCATCACGACCCTTGGGTTCGAGACCGGGGGGGGGGGGGACCGATATCTACCTCTGCAACTTACGTTAATTACCACTTGCACATCGAGCCTTTTATATGGACGTGGTTCGGTTCCTCTTGCTGGGGGCTCAATCCCACCACTGCCGGTGGGCTGGAACCAGGGCCCTGCTAACAGCTTAGGTCCCTTTGCCTCTTCTACTAAGATTCTTCCCATGTCGCTATTGCCAGCTGAAAATGACGGATTCTATTGGTACATCGGTTCCTAACAAGAACCTTCATCCCAACCTCTTCCACAATGTATGCATCATGGTCAATCGATGATCGCTACCCCCCTGCGCATGTGTCTGCACAGCCTCCGTGAAACAAGGCCCTTGCACGATTCAGGCCCCTTCCACACTGCAATCCACTATCATTGTACTGATTCTAAGCACCACCTTTGTAGGAACTATGCTCGGTCCGATTCCGTTTTCCTGTCACGATCCTCACAACTTCTTGGCCCATGCACCCAGTCGGGGCCATCTTTTGAACTACGATCCACCTGCCGTCCTCTCCTTGTCATCGATACATCGGTTCCTGCTAGTTGTTGTCTCATGATACACCTTCGCTTTGGATGCAACCGACGACTCTTCTCCGACCTGCAACCCTCTGTGCACGTTTCTGCGCAACCTCCAGCTTGATTCCCCTGTCCAATGACCCTACTCCTAACCGTTCGATTCCCGGTTACCATCCTAGTCTGGACCCTTCAACATCATTCTGGCTTCTTGCCCACGAAACGCACTTCATATCATTCCATAAGTAAAGAACTCGGTTCCCGGTTGCCTCTATGATTCCCGATTACCATTCTGGTTGCCTTTACATACCTAATGCAACAGTCACTCCCGAAGATGGGTCCCCGTTCCACCTCCCATGATCCGCCCCTTCCGCGTCCCTTCACACACCTGGCTTCTGACTCTGTTCAAATCTTCAAACTTCCAGCGGATCACGAACTTCTCGACTAGGCAGCGGTCCCCCCCCCCCCCCCACTCTTCGCATCCCACCTTGCGATTGCACCTGCAATGGTATACTTATCCTTCAAACAGAGCCTCAAACAGGACGCACGCTGTTTATAGTGCTCCGAAGTGAAGAACTCTGTTTCCGGTTACCTCTACGGTTCCCGATTACCCTCCGATTGCCGGTTACCTCTACGGTTTCCGATTACCCTCCGATTGCCGGTTGCCTCTATGGTTCCCGATTACCCTCCGATTGCCGGTTACCTCTACGGTTCCCGATTACCCTCCTATTACCTAGCCATGCCTAGGACAAAGACCACTCCCAAAGACGGGTCTTCAATCCGCCTTCCACGATCCTCGTCCCCGGTTCCTCTGACACAACCGGCTTCCGAAGCTGTTGAAGTTTTAGAACTCACAACGGTTCATGAACCTCTCGATTCCCAGTTGCCACTGGTGAATCCCTTTCTCTCCGAACCCTCGGTTCCCCTTCTGCCGCATGACACGGTTACCTCTTCTCCGATTCTCTGTAGCCAACCGGCGCCGAAACGTGACTTACGATCCCTCAGCGAGGAACTCGTCCATGCAAAGGAAGCTTCTGCCAAACTCAAATTACAAGTCAAGACTCACAGAGCTGCTGCTAAGAAGGCATCTTCTTCTACTCGGCTCGTGCCATCGGGCCTGTCTTCACGTTCATCTCATAGTATTCGTTCTGCTCCACCTTGTGCTAGCGGTCCCCTTTATAATAAAAAAAAAAATGGAAACTGTGACTTCTTCGCCGGTTCCCACCAGCCAGACAGGTCCCTCCAGGGACCTACGTTCCCTTAGTAAGGAACTTGCTTGCACAAAAACAACATTATACAAGACTCAAGCTTCAAATTATGACTCGCAACACGGCTGCTAAACTACCTTCATCTCACACTGGTTTCTCCTTTGGACTTGTCTTCTCGCTCCTCTTTGGGCATCTGATCAGCCCCTCAGTTAGCGGTCCACTTGCTAGTTTACAAGTTCGTAGCTTTATGGATTCTCCACTTCGTACCTTCAAGCGGAAGGCACCCTCAATTATCGGTTACACATCGGCTTGGTTCTCTAGCATTCCGACACGACAACAACGATCCACTGATGCAGGCACTTCACTAGCACCTGATTCTCCTATACACCTCCGATTCATCTTTGTCACGATTCCTACTCCCTTACAGGAGTTTCCGCCTCAAGAGGAGAGCATTCACGATTCCTGTTACTTTCCAGATCCTATTTTCATGAGTCATGATCCCCTGTTTTGTGGGGATCCCGATCTCTCTGTGATCCCTCTCCCTGCGTTACTCAAACTGTCGAGGGAATTGTGCCCGATTACTTTTTATACAAACACAGCAGAACAACATTCTAAAAAAAAACCCGTCTCCTCACGAACCACGAACATTGCGGATCCCTTGGTTACGCCACCGATTCCCAACCCACTCGACAACTGTTCACGATTGCCTGATTTACGTCTACCACAACAAACAACGCAACCTGCTGCACTCCTTCTTCCAGCCTCGGCATTGCGCAAAGTCCTTACTCGTGGAGTTCACTTGTCAGCAAGAGTTCAAGACAACAATCGACGATGGGTGACACCGATCCCAACCTCTGCACCGCAGAGAGCGTATTACTGCGCTCAGTCTCGTACTCAATGCTTCCGTATCGCACCGTCAAACGCACAGTTTCGTTCTCCCGCAGTTCCATCCTCTTCGTCACGAGAACCTTCTCCCACAGTGACTGCATTGCATATAGCTGCCCCATCTCCTTTGCCCTCACCACTCAAGGATCCTTCAATGGCGACATCACTTACTCACTCCCTTCTCTTTACTTCGGAAGCACGGCTCCTAACATCGTCTGATGCCTCATCTCGACACCCTCCATGCACACCTAGCTATTCAGTCTGACAGTATGATGATGCCCCTAAGTTCCTACCTGCTTCCTTGGCCCTTCCTCCAATCGAACAACCATCGAATTACGTGGCTTCGCCAATACATCTTCTTTATGTACCTTTCGCATAACTTTGCTCATATTTGACTTTCGCGTACCCAGTTCTTATGAAGGATCGATCACCTCCATACACTTGCTTATGCAACGAATCTCTTCTACACCGACTCCCAGTTCCCTCATGCTACAGACTGTGCAAACGACGTGACACCATTCGAATCACGATGCCTCACCCTGCTAGTTCTACATGGATCACTCAAGTACCGTTCCTCAAGTTTCGTCGATTCTCTTTCCCAACAAGGTAAACAGGTCTTACGAATTATTACTTGTTCTACCTTGTCCCCCGCAGGTTGTAGGACTCCTTACTGCAAAAACTGTTATGTCTCCAGACGTACCCACTCTGAAGAATGATTCCCATACAGTTCGCATCCTTAGCCTCCCACGCATACGATACATTCGATTCCGTACCTCTCCTTTCTTAGCATGTTCCGTTGTGGGTATGGCTTTGGCCGTAAGGTTGTCTTCTCCGGGACTTGTTTCTTGGGGAACACTGGCTCGTAAGGCGGGATACTCCAACCTAGCCCTCCTCCTAGGTGACGAAGTCTGCTATAAAAAAGGTAATGTATATTTTTTTTGCCTATAAAAATACTAAAATACCAGGGCCTGCACTTGGTTGATTTTAGTTTTTATTGCCTAACTGAAAATATACATTACCTTTAATCCCGCCCGGTCTTCCTCCATGAACTAGGTTCTAGATTCGGGAGATATGATGTGGTTCGGCTTGCGCAGTCTGCTTATATAAACTGACCCAAGCCCGCGCATGTGCAGATCTATTACGAACCCAGCAGGGAAGCCAACCTTCAAACTTCTAGGGAAAGTTAGCTCAAAAGGGGAGGGGGGGGGATGCTATAAAAAAAGGTAATGTATATTTTCAGTTAGGCAATAAAAACTAAAATCAACCAGGTGTAGGCCCTGGTATTTTAGTTTGTATCGACCATATCTTCACTTATAGAACAGACAGAATATTCATTTTGATGTCTAATACTATGTTTGCAGGGTCAGAGAATACTAATAACGGATTATCTTGTTGATAAAATGTACGCCCTTTTTTTAGGGGCTGTTCTGACAGTCACTGTTCGATACTTTACTCATTTTCAACTTTCAACTGCTATTCTGCCGTTTCTAATTTAGGTGAAAGCCCCCCCAATTAGATTCATTCGAAAGGTGGGAATATCTTCTTTGCGTCAAGTGTAAATAAATGGGTTTATCATTGTTAGGGGCCGATCTACGCTCTTTTTGTTAGGGGCTGGTATCTCAGTCTCCGTTCGATTTTTCGCTCATTTTTTACTTTCAACTGCTATTCTGCCGTTTCTAGTTTAGGTAGAAGTCCCCAATTAGATTCATTCGAAAGGTGAGAATGTTGTCTTTCCAAAAAGGGTAAATAAATGGGTTTTTATAATTGTTAGGGACCAAGTTACGCCCTTTTTTGTTATGGGCTGGTATCACAGTCACCGTTCGATTTTTCGCTCATTTTCTACCTTCATCTGCTATTCTAACATTTCTGATTAGGTACACGACTCCAATTCGATTCATTCGAAAGAAGACATTTCCACCTTTCGAGTGAACGTAATTGGGGTCATTCACCTAAATTACAAACATCAGAATAGCAGTTGAAAGTTTTGAAAAATCGAATAGCGACTGTGATACCAGCCCCTAGTAAAAAGGGCGTAGCTCGGTCCCTACCAATAATAGACTATTTTAATTACCCTTGGTGTAAAGCCGATATTCCCACCTTTCGGATGAATCTAATTGGAGATACCCACCTAAATTAAAAGCGGCAGAATAGTAGTTGAAAATGAGCGAAAAATCGAACGGTGACTGTGATACCAGCCCCTAACAAAAAGGGCGTAGCTCGGTCCCTAACAATTATAAACCCATTTATTTACCCTTGATGCAAAGAAGACATTCCCACCTTTCGAATGAATCTAACAGCAAAAAACATGCTCTACAGTTCATTAATTAAAACCTAAAAAAAAACAATAAATCTTGTGCTTAACAGTGTTAAGCTAGTTTAACATAATGCACCAGTAGTTGTTTTTTTCTACAAAAGAAGCATTTCTGACCCCCTCCCGTGCCTTTATTGTGGGTCGTTGGGTGAAAGTTCTTGACCCATGACCCACTTGACCCACGATAAAATTGTGACCTATTTGACCCTTTGACTGATCAACCCATCGGTCAGTTCCATGTCTGATACCGAACTTTCTATTACTCAAAGAGTTTCAAATTTCACCGAATAATAAGGGTTAATTTATTTTTCTATTGTGTGAGGAGTTATTACTGTCATATCAAAAACTAAAACTGGTAAAAGGGACCGGCAAGTTCCGAATGGTTCGACCCTTCAAAGGAGTGATATCGACACACCAAAACATTCGCCAAGTTAATCGCAGCAACTAATAATTCGAAGGTGAAATGATAACTACAGAACATTTCTACTTTCGGTAGCAATGTTCAAGTTTCATTTAACGCCCAAAGTATTATTCTATGCGATTAACTTGGCGAATGTTTTGGTGTGTTGATATCACTCCTTTGAAGGGCCGAACCATTCGGAATTTGGTAGTCCCTTTTACCAGTTTTGGTTTTTGATATGACAGTAATAACTCCTCACACAATAGAAAAATAAATTAACCCGTATTATTCGGTGAAATTTGAAACTCTTTGAGTAACAGAAAGTTCGGTATCAGACATGGAACTGACCGATGGGTTGAGGAATCAATGGGTCAAATGGGTCACAATTTTATCGTGGGTCAAGTGGGTCATGGGTCAAGAACGTTCAAACAAGGACCCAGAAGTTACTTATGCCAGGGTTGGTTTTCAGAAATGATTTCACTTCTTTTTTTTTTTTTAATTGCGTATTAAACTCAACTCAGCTAGTCTGCAGATGTGTAATGATGTTTCACAGCAACAATAGGTTGAGTGGCCATTTTAGTTTATAGTTATATTTTAGTTTCATATTACTCTTTGGGAGGCCGAACCATTGTCAACGTAGCGGCCTCTTTACCAGTTTTTGGTTTTATTTGAATTTGTTTTTTTACTTTACGTTTGGCTTAAGATACATTTCCGCATATCGTCGATTGTTGCAAGACAAATGATGTTTAAAAAAAAAACAGGCATTTATTAGTTTCCACGACAGGTTTAACCCTTCTTCCACGGTATTGTTAATACCCGTTGGCTTGCCTCCAGTCCAGTTCACCACCGCCTGGTCGCCAGCCATGTGTATCGCGAAGTCCACTACTCCCTTCCGTGGTACAGGTTAGTAGTGACCACTAGGTCGTCATCACTGGTCAGTCTGCATTTTGTCGTCCAGGTCTTGGTCCCCTGACCTCATGACCCCATGTCCAGCTGGGGGTGAAGGGGGAAGAGGTGGCCTAATCCCCCACCGATTCTATTCCCAGGCCTCTCTCCTCTCTCTCTCTGCCTGAAGAGCGTGGCTGGCATACCAAGTTCGGCTTGGTCAATGGTGGTGGGACAAGTTTTTGGCCGCTTTAAACCTTCTGGTCCGCTCTGTTCGGACTACGGACGGCGGCGGAGGTGGTGGTGGGTGTTAGGTGGACGTGGGGCAATTCTAAACGCAGCCCCGCGTCGCTCCCTCACAAAAGCACCTCCTCGTTTGATTTGCATGACAATCGGGGTGACCGAAGGGCCCCCCCACCGCTTGATGCATTTTTCGATGACTGTAGCCGGAAGGTTAGAGTAGAAAAGGATGAAAAGGTCTCTCTCTCTCTCTCTCTCGCTCTCTCTCTCTTGGCCATCATTGCATAGGCATCCGCATGAATTATGACTGAATGATGTGACGGCAAGATGTGATTTGCCCGGGCTCACATTCAAGGTGTTTGGCGTTATCCTTTTCCTCCCAAGAAAATTCGACCTTCGACCTTTTACTTCAGAAACCCTTCTTTCCATAAAATGGGGATGCTGGATTTACTTCTACCCTTCCCTCTACGTGGTGATATAATCGCGATTTGGTGTACAACCCGTTGCCGTTATCTTACGACTCTTCCCTCCCGCTAATCTCTGGTAGGGAAAAGTTGTGGGAGGGATGACGTGCTGTGATTTGCTTTCCGTGTTTAGGACGACAAGGCCTGGGTATGGCCGAAAATATTCAAGGTTTGAGGGCGGGGTGGGTGGGGGAGGGGGACGGGCGGGAGAATGCCGTAGTTGGAAATATTAGGGGTGGGATGATACTACAAAAAAACGAGATAAACTGACAGAAGTGAGGTATGAAAAAGAAAAGAAAAACGGCTTTAAAAATTTCGGATAAAAACATGATCCATCGGAAATTACTTCCTTTGGGTTTCCCTCCAATATCTTGTCTCGCATAGTTCGCGAATAATTTAGCCCCAATAGTTTTTTTTTTTACATCTGCAGATTCGCAAACGAACCATGTTAGACAACCATGGGTCGCCTGCAACGTTATGTCATACTCACACACAAACAAAATTGTTGTTTCGGGGTCGCAAAAAAATAAAAAGATCTAGCCTACATCAAGACCATTCGTCGCAGTTTAGGCTACCATTCAGGACTTAGCTATAGCCTATACCATAGTGACAAAATTTGTTATATGGTAGAGGAAATTCGTATCAGTTTCTGCAATTCGGTCAGATGGTAAATGTTCATCCGAAATGTCACATTTTTGCCCGTTGACGTCATTCTAACTCACTTTGAGAATTGATACTTTTCTCTATTTAACATCCAGGCTACTAAATAGGCGGAAAATTTGACTCTTACCCGGCTTAGGTCATTAAGCCTTTCTAAATATAAGATATGTAAGAAGGGTAAAGCATTAGAACAGTTATTGCATTGAATAAGAGACTTTGCGAGTGAAGTGATAACGGCAGATCTTGAGTCTTCTGACCAGGCCAAACTCACAAACACTTATGTCATGCACAAGATTCATAATTTTTGGCACAAAATTTTACATCTTGTTTACAAAATAGATGAAAGCAAAAAAAGGAGAGGGACCAGTCCACAACAAAATGACAGTGGTCACACGCCTTTTTTTTTGTTTACTGTTTATCTATTTTGTGAACAAATGCCAAATTTTGCGCCGAAAGTTATAAATCTTGTTCATGACATATGTGTTTGTGAGTTTGCCTGGTCATAAAGCTCAGGTTTTTACCTAGACAATTGCAGTGTTAAGCCGATAAATTGCACAAGAAATACATAAATTGCGACGTTTCGAAACTGTCATGCTTCGTTATCCAGCAAACAGCACAAAGCCAGCGTTTTGCTGAAATCAATAAAAGCGCATTAAAATTCCATAGAATTCCGCTAGAGAGGCTTCGCATTAATAGCTGCACTTACAAGCCTACATTTTTGCAGGAATGAGGTCCAGGTGCCCTATACTGCAAGTTTCTGCACTGGCTTGGGTTTGTTTTATAAGTGCTTTAACTTGTGTTAGTTGATTTGACACTCCTTAACTGTTGGTGTCCATTTCTGTTTAATTTTAATGTGGTTTTGTTGACCCCAGAAAATTGCTAGATTTATATTGTTTGTTTGATAACGAAGCACGACAGCTTTGAAACGTTGCAATTTGTGCATTTCTTGTGCCCTTAACCGGCTTGACACTGCAATTAAATTTTTCTTAGTATAGCTGCCGACCATTTCTACTACCAAGAGCAGAATTAAAGCAACACCCGGCCTGCCTTATAACAGCCACGCGCAGTCATGTGCCCGCACGCTGCCGTCGCGAGATTCGGCGTATGCTACAACGTCACTTCCGCCCTCGTCTTCTCGTGATCACGTGAACGACGTGGAACAACGTCTGGCCTAGTAGACGAATTGTGGGTCGCGTGACAACATTGACGCAAAAACTGTGTCGTCACAACCGGAAACAATGAAACGTCATGGTCATTGTAGGCGTTCAAAGGACCATATACGTGCGGGACGCAGTAAATGAAGTTACAAATATTCAACAGAAAATCTCGTAGACGCCACATTTTAAACCGGATTTTTAGCTAGGGATTGACTAAGGGTAAGTAAATAAAACTTTGGGGCCGTACTTGATGTGGAGGATCGAAAAAAATGGCGCTGGGAGGAATGGCCTTTTAAACAAACAATTGACAACTAAATTCATGATGGTTGTTATTCCACTCGACCTTCGACTCGGTCTTCAGGTCCATGAGACTAATTTTTGGTAGGCCTATGCCGAGTTAAACTAGCTAACTACGAAACCTTTTTTCAGAAAGTCACTGAGACTAATTGAGGCTACCGTCGCCCGAAGTAGAATTGAGGTCTATTTTTTTTTCGAACCTTAAAAATCATCGTAGTGGGTAAGTTTTAATTCGTTGGATGGAGCTAAGCGTTTAACTGTATGTTTTCTGCTGTCGTGCCACCTCTCCCCCTCCCATGTGTGAACCTAAGCCTCATCTTATTTCGCAAGGCGTGAAAATAAGTGCAAAATAATATGAAGTAGCCTATGTTATAAACAACACAACAGGTGACAGTTTACTTCACACAAATTCCGAGGAAAAAAAGGCACACAGTTTTGCTAATTTTCATGCGAACTGGGTTAAATTTTTGATAAAATGTTTGTTTCAGACAGTGCACGGCCGACATCTAAACTCTAAACGCGCCACGTGAGCTTTGTGAGCAGCAGCAGCCGAATTGTCAGAGTCGTGGTCGCCAAACCAATTGTACGCCAGGTCGAATCCTGCCTCTAATCGATGAGCACTTGCATGGGCGCGTTTCGTCTAGAGTATAGCAAATCCTAACTTCGACGGATGTGAAGTTAAAGGAAAGTATAGGCATTGAAAATTGAAGGTCCCAAAAAAAACCCAAATGTACGGTCTGGTACATGTAGCAGACAATCCGTACTGAGGCTGATCTTTAGAGAATAAAAAAAAATGTTAACTTCACAAATAAAGAAACAACATTTGCTCCGACTGGGACTCGCACCCAGCTTCTATTAGCCGAGCTTTGTGCAACTGTAGCTACTGGGGCGGATCTTGAAAGAAAAAAGCGAAAGATCCAATGGTATAGAACGCTCGATTAGTAAAAAAAAAATATATATGAAATGAATCAAATAAAAAAGTAAACGTTCAGGTTTACGATAATGTGTGTACTTTATGGCTTTAGATCAGTCTAGTAAAAACTGTGTTCAATGCAGCTAAGCCACAGTCACTTACGATAATTTCTTTAAACTGCTATTGTTCAACAGTAGAGTTCGAAAGGCCCTGTAGTGTCTCGTGCTCATGTCGATTGTGGCATGTCAAGGATCCTGGGTCTTACGCTTGAATTTCTCCTGATAACTCATCCCTCTCGTCGTCTACAGTGAGGCAGATAACCCGGTGTGAGTTCAGTTCCCTTAAGTAAAAACAACAACAACAAGTGTAACAGTGTTATCAATGAAAAATTATGTGCAATGTGCCTTTTATCAGTAGTATTCCCTTATTAATTATGCTTTGGCAGCGCCTCAGGTAAAACTCGCTTACTTGCTTCACACAGACCACGTTTATGAAAATAAACGTAGGCCTCTAATAATCGCCGGGTCAGATTACACCGCAAAAACATTGACGACGGGTCACAAATACGGTAATCGTTCTCAGATTAGACTGTATTAAATATTTAAACGTGTATTTATATTATTTATATCTTGTATTAGCTATATTATGTTACTTAGTAACCTAGGGCAGGAGGAGTCGCTTTTTTTAGCTGCATTTTTGTTACTTAACGTTTAAAAGTCCAGAGTCACAGTGTGACGCGCTGGCAAAAAAGACAAAAAAAAAACCAAGTGGCCCAATTTTGTTTAACTCCATCGAAAGAATTTAGAAATCGATAAATACACCAATAGCGAGTTCATACTGAAATCTGGTTGCAGAGGACGCTATACAGTACTGACCAGCACCTCCATCAGTCAGTTTCTCTGCAGATGACTTAAGTGATGGAGAGGAAAAGGAAGAAGAATCATGTGGTCAGGCATTATTCGCCAGCCAGCGAACAGAAAAGGGTTCCATTTTGCATTTAAGGAGGGAGAGGGGAAGGGGGAGAGGAGGAGCGTTTGCTTGGTCGGTCTTCCATTGTCGAGAGCTTTAATGCCCAGTTGTGTGTGATATAACAGATCTGTGAGGAAAGGGCTGAATGAAAAAAAAAATAATCTGCCCTCCGAATCTCAGGGAGATTGAGACCCTGCCACAAAGCAGGTATGGGCGCGCATAAGGACGTCTCATTTGGCATGCATCACACCCCTTTCTGGCACCAAGACGTGAGCCACATCCGCATTGGGAAGGTGGCTTTACACCACTGATCTCTATGTATTTAACTCGATGGGTCAGGCTCGCATAATTACCGTGAAAAATAGCCTTTCCAGCCTCCGTCGAACGGGTGTATAGCCACGCCACGTTCGGCATTAAATATAAATTTTGCGTGGTGCCGTTCTTCTACTGTTTCTTCTACCAATATGATGGCAGCAGTGTCGTACTTAACGGCGCCTTTTCACCTCCTAGATGC
>JAHWFP010210916.1:1703-15179 GCA_023313725.1 Lithobius niger
CCCCCCCCCCCCCCCCCGGCTTTCGCTTCCGTAATTGCGCCTCTGCTGAACATTGACGTAACGTTTGTTTAGTTCAGGCACGTCATATTGAAATCCAGCAGATACAGTAGAAAATCTCGCACGACACCCATCCGACCGGGAGATACTACTAGACGAGTATTTTTTTTTCCTCCATCTGATGGTATTTCCTTTCGCTGTAACGGGAATGTTTTCTCTCTAAGCGCAGGATTTTTCTTCAGTCTGGTGGGAATTTTACTTATACATAAAGGGAATTTCCCCCATTGACATGTTATTAGAATGCCATTCATTATTAGTTACTAATGCTAAGAGCGTTATTTCAAACGCGCTGTAGAGCAGACTAACCAAAAATACTGCTGCGAATGCTATACCACGGGTACGGGTGACGGCGGAACCTCTTCCCCCTTCCGACTCGCTTTCTTTTGTACTTAGCTTTGTTTTGTACTCGTTTCGTAAACGCTTCTTTTAGCGTACTTCTCTTCCCTACTGGCCTTTTTTCCTCAGACGTTTTTACGACTTTCATTATATTGTGACCGAAGCTGCAGGAAGGCACAGGGAACAACAGTACTTTACCAAAACTAAACACGTATCAACAAATGCAAAAATATGTAAATCTACTTCGGATTAGAAAGAAAAAAAGAGTAGAAAAAAATATTCTACAAATGAAAGCGGAGGGTAGCCAGTCAGATAACCAGTCATGGAGTGATTAGCTTTCTACAACTTCATAATTTTACAACTGAGGAAGAAAATGGGTCGAAAAGCACATTAATCCACACCATACCCATCGAAATCAAAAATAAAGTCGATTTCTGGTAAAAAATTGAATTTGTCACGGGATTTGTTTTCCGTATATAAGGGGAATGTTTTTAAAATTATAACCAAACTCAAACCATTTGTCATAAAAAAGAAATCATCGAAAGCGTAGCGCAGGCACCGTGGACGACGCTTCCCTTCTTCCGGCGCTGCCAGCGGACGCTTCCATCCCTCTGGGATCCCTGAAAGTGAAAGTGCACCGGGGGGGGGGGGGGCTCCCGATTCATGCGCTTCCCAGTCAGAACTGCCAAAAACTCACTTCCGGAATGCGCGAAGAGTAAACTTCTGGTAGTATTCACTCAGAACTGTAGAGCGCCACGCTGTGCGCAGATTTCCGTCTTTGTAGTACTCTGTTTTAGTTTCGTAGCAACTGCATCGAAATACAGGTTTACCTCACTAATAAAATCGTAAGCTAAAAATAAAGCTATTCCGTGGATTACTTTCTTCCTTTGGATTTTATATCCTCTAGATTTTCTTTATTTGGTTTTATTTTCCTGGGTTTCCTTTGCCGTTTAGCCACGTAACGAACTGATCCACAGTCCTCTGCACAAAATACTATAGTTGCGCCAGACAGAACAAAACATGAAAGCATACAAAAAACATGCTCCAACTTTGTGATTGAGCCTCTATGGATTGGATAGCCAGAACTTTTTTTATTAAGTAGAATAACAATTCTATCTGATGGGGAAAATAAAACCTTTATCTGGTGTGAAGTAATTTCCATCTGATGGGTAAAATTTTATGTGATGGGTGCACACATTTTCTATCGGGTGGATGTTCGCTCATGTCGACCTGATGGGTTTTCGGTCTGATGCGAGGTCAGCATATCTTCATTTGTGTGTGTGTTTGGATTTTCTTTGTACTTTGGTTAGGAAGTTTTTTTTTTGTGTGTTTTTGCATTGTTTTGTTTTATCTTGCAACCCAAAACAAAAAATCCTGAATAAAACCTAAACAAATTTCAGGTAGGTAATAAGGTTTCTGGCAGGCCCACTTCAATAGGCCTACTGGCATTGTATTATTGCCAGTAAGCTTCATTGAGTTTATAGGTACTGATACGTCCCTTGATATACGAAGGGTTTGTGGTTTGTAGGGCTGGCGGAGAGAATTGTGGTGTGGTGGAGCGGGGGGCGCCCCCCCCCCTGCTTGAATGTGTGGAAGGGCAAGTGGGGCCATTAGATCGGAGAGCGGGGCATCGAAACTTTGTGAATCATACTATGCGTTTCCATTTCACCGAAAGTCCTGATTAAAATTCTGCGAAAAGGGAATTCCCATTTCGCCAAATCCCATTTCGCAGAATCAAAATACTCTATAAAAACATAATATTGTTGAAGTTAAAGAAGCATTCCTAACTGAAAGGAATTTGCAATTAGCTTAGGTTTCTCATGTTATGTTTATCTGCAGCAAGCGCAGCAGCGCAAGCGAGGCACGTAATTTCATTTGAAAATGAATATTCGCCAAAACAGGAGTCGGGGAAACGGGAATTCCCGTTATGCCGAAAATTAAGACACAGATTAAAAATCGGCAAAACGTCTATCCGATCTCAAATTTGATGCTGCCCCCCCCCCCCCCTCCCCACTTTCGAAAATATTGACTGGTCCCTGAAACCAGGGATAATGAACTACAGAGCAAAATGTCGCCGAAAAAATGAGAACGGAAATAAAAAGGCGAAGGTAAAAAACACAAATAAAACCATATCGTCCAAAAAGATCACGAAAGCCACTCACGCAAAAAGAGCCGCGGGCATGTGTAATTGATACATAGGACTACTCTCCCATTTTTTTTTTGTAGAGCATCCTGCCTCATACTCACTTTTTCGTTCTAATCCTATTACACTAGACTACCTGTGTTACAAATTTCAGCCTTTTTTGTCGATTTATAATTTGTTGATGTATAGTAGTTTGGGTGAAGTACTGGAGCAATGGAGCGCAATCTAAGTCAATATTTGGAAGCACAACGACGTGTAACTGAATACTAAGGACAGTTTTACGTCATCGCGTGTGAAACGTCATTTTGCTTAGATTTCCGAACGCACGGATATGACGAGCGTTGGCACTGCTATCCAGCCCTTCTTTGTCAACATGCCTCGTTACATGTAACACCTGTTCTGCGATCGAATCCGAATAGAGTAGGTACGATTTTTTTCAAACAATACCTGCATATTATGGTATTTTGTTGTTTTGTTTTAAATCAGTAACACTTTTTTAATGAGGGAAAGGATTTAATTCCTAGATATCGGATGGAAATCACGTTTACAGTTTTTATTTATCTTTCAATCAGCCAGCCCTAAAATATTGCTCCAAAGTACAAAAATATATTTTAGATAATTTTGCTTCCACACTTCGCTAGACAAGACGATTCTCTTTCATTAGAAGCAAGAATGACACTATTCCGTTGGAAAATAACTGAGAAAAAGTGTAACTACGATTGTAACTGAAATACGTTATAGAACCTAGCGCCATCTAGTAGACAGAATTGAGATAACCAAAGGGGTTGCACTCCCTTTTAAAACTCCTGGCCACGCATTCAACCGCATTATATTAATTCTAACAAGCAAAAAATTTGGAACACTATAGGACTCTATGTACAAACGGTCACACCGTCTTATCTTCATATCCACCTTTTCTTTCTGGAGCAATTCTATGTCTATGAATTCTGACATTCATAATTTTCGCGTTTGCCATTGCCTAATTAGCCGTTAAGTCAGCCAAATTCACGAGGTTTGGTATATTGTATGTCATGCTTCACAAGCTTAAGTTTCTTCAATCCCATTTTTGCTTGCACTGGCTAACAAATGCTGATTTTCGTTCGCTTCGTTCCCTCAATCACGCTTCCCCCTTCAGTTGCTCCTCCCGAGGTGAATGTTATTCTACGCAATGAAGCTAGAATTGCTCACTCAATCACAATTAAACTCGTCTACTTGGCCGATCACCTACTTAGCGGAGACACGCTAGCATGTGTCTAGATTAACCAGCAAACCTGGCGCATTACCAAGACATAGTTTGAATAACTTACTTTTTTTCTTACTAGATTGGACCCTGCATTTCACGATCTGCATTTTGTTTCCAACTCTTCTTGCAATAAAAGACTCCCGGTCTTTGTTATTTTTGTGACCCAATTCAATTCAATTTACATCAATTTATTTAGAAAGCTGTAACCTAGCCGCCTCTTTGCAACAACAAGGCCATTCTGACAATTAAGTGCTGAAACGATGCACGTATAACACTTCAGCATGTTATAACAGACTCTGTTAGATGACAATACAAACATTGGTTACAATTTTTTGTATTTACTCGCCACACCACATGCTTCCAGTTGCAACCCCCATCATTTAGAAAAAGGCACTCTCTCCCCAAAGAAATTACAACGCCAGCGGACTAAACTTTTGGGCTACAAAGGCTTCCTTCTTTATTACTGGTGGAAATTCATAACTATGTAAGTGATGGAGTCTAGGTCAGGGGATGCGCTGATTGAGTGAGCAAAGCGAACGAAAATCAGCGCTAGTTAACCAGTGTGCGCAAAAACACACAGGCGGGATACACGCCTTCCGAAACAGCTTTAAACAGCTCAGCGTAGCTGGGTTGGCACTTCAACTGGTTTTTGAAAATCGGTTCTTTTCGCTAAAACATCCTGTTGTTTTCGAAAGTGCTCTGATTTAACATTGTGTATCAAGTGCTGCGATCATTATAACATCATGCAAAGAGATCCTATTTAATAATTTCGAAAAATTTCATTAAATGAGAATGTTTTCATTAAATCACAACAAATTGAAAAACTGCCTCACAATCTGTTCTTACTAATTCGGCCATTGCGCCTAGTTAACTGCAATCAAAACAACACTTGTTAAGGATTCCCGCCAACCTTTTTGTCCGGTTGAAGTCGTGACATCAGACGCCAAGCTGTGGACGATGCAAACACCAGCTTTCTTCCTACCTTCCTGCGTAGCATGGTGTCAACGGTGAGCGGTAAAAAAAATCCGCAGAGGAAAAAAATCCCCAGTGAAAAAGCCCCGCTAAAAATCCTTTACTTAAAAACCCCCGAATCAAAAAAATCCCCACTAAAAAAAATGTCCCAAATCTGAAAAAAAATTAAATCTCACCAGGCTTTTATGCACATTCATAAAACAAAATTGATTTGCATTAAACCAGTTGATTAATTTTCTTTTTATTTTACAGTGGAGCGATTGAAGTCCAGAAAAGACCAAGTTTTAAGCTGACGTTCAATGGGTTGTATAAATGGACGTGAACCGGAACACAAGGCGTATTCGGTAGCATTGTGTTAAACGCAGCATTTTGTCTTGTGGTAGACTCTTTGCAGAATACCCACGAAAAAAGTTAGCGCACGAATGCGTCACCTACGACTGCACCTTCAGATTCAGATGATTTTACTGATTTTGTTTTGATCGTGTTTGCGTAACAGGCTCTTTCAGATGAGTTGGAAACAGCAGAAAGAATTAGATTGGGTGTTTCACGTAGAATCCCCGCAGCAATGGCATGTTAACACAGATACGGTTCAGTGCATAGGCCGGAAATCATCACTGTAGATTTCTTGTAAGACAAAATCAACCTACAATCTGGAAATCATTAAACGAATGCGGGCTGACCAACGCAACGCATGAATGACGTCATAATCCAAATCCATAAAATTGGGATGCCACGAAAACGATGAACAAAACAGTGTCCACAAGCGAATGCAAGGTTTCGTAATCTGTGCTGTTTGTTGTTGTTTGGCTTTTATGGCAAACGATCCAAACTGGATTTTCTATCCCACGACTAGCATCGTACCCGGCTTCGCCCGGAGATTTGTTTGACCCGTGGTTGTTTCCCAGTATTTTCCCGGTGCTGCCTGATCGTTCACTGCAACAGTCAATTTTTCTTTGTGTAAAACTCCCCCTTTCCGTCAATCCTCTCCCTCCGCAAAGCAATATCGTAATCAAATAGTGGCTGTAACATAAGCACTGCCCCACCAACGGGCATTCCCCGTTCAGGCCCCTCCCCACTCCCAGTAGCGTGCGAAAAATAACTGTCCTTCGTACATGACGTCATTTAAGACATGCCTTTGCGATGACCGCGCAGAGCAAATTGTTAGTCGAGTCAACAATGTGCCAATGTTAACGTCTTTTCAGGGCAACAACGTCCCAGTTTCACCTTCAAGCCAAAGAATTGACACACTCGCACGTTTTCATTGTTCGCCTTCCGGGGGTCGTCTTTGCGGTTTCTTCATTTCTGCTATGAAACTTTGGTATATAATGTAAGAAGAAGAAGATGATGATGATGAGAGCGACAATTTAGCTGGAGAAAGCCAAGCGGAAAACCGAGGATCTTGGACATACCACAACCGACACGAGCACGACACAACACAGTGCCTGCAAACTGACAACAGTGCAATTAACATCTTAATTTTGTGATCTGGGGGATTTTTGGGGTTGGGGATTTTTTCGCAGGTGATTTTTCTTCCAGGTATTTTTTTCATACATTCTGTGTCAACATACCTGCATTTAAAGATATATCATGTCACCTTGATACAAGCAACTGCCGCCTTATTAACGGAAGTGTGCACAAACATTTAAAAACGAAAATGTCTAAAGTTATTTGGAAACAGATTTTCGTCACTCCTACACAGTACTGAAGACACGAGTTAACGAGAGTTACATGAAATCTGCTTCTAAATAATTTTAACGTTAAGGTTTTTAAATGTTCTTGCCCCACTTCCGGTAATTAAAATGGTGGCTGTTGTGGTAATGTAGCTGGTGGCAGGGACAAAGCTGGCGTTCGTAACATTACTTCGTCGTTTATATCACTGCCATTCATTTGATGTTCCATATTTTTTTAGGTTCCTTAGAAAAATTAGGATGCCAAGTCTTTCGAAAATGTGGATGGTTTTAAAGTATGTTGGGTACAAATTGGTTGTGGAAATTGGCAAGTTTTTAATTCGGAATTACATGCAAAAAAGCTTACGTTGTATGGAATGCCTGTCATTCATTCATTATATTCGTTTGCCCCTGTTCGTTCTGTTCGTGTAGGCCTAAATATTCGCTTTGCGTTAAGATGTTAATCTATTTCTGTATACGTAGAGCACAGAAACCAAAAGTGCACAATATCAACACTACCCGACATTTCGAGCTGATTCCAGCTTATTATCAAGGGGAATAATATCGAAACGTCGGGTGTAGTGTTGATATTGTGCACTTTTGGCTTCTCTATACGTACTCAGTTCCAGTGCTTACATTTTCCTTACATTTTCCAGTACTTACATTTTCCTGTCACACGTCGAATTAATGTGCTTGTGCCAAAAAAAAAGGGGCCTAGAGCGATTCGATTCAGCCACATCTCCTCAAAAGCCAGACATTCATATATAAGTGTGGGCGTGTTGTAGCGTAGAAAATCAAAATACTGGGGATTTCACAGATTTAGTAACTAGAAAACTAGGAAACAGACTTTGGGCCTATTGTAGGCGGAGCGAACGGATCTTCATATCAAACTTACATTTAGTTTTTATTTTAATGAGGATACCACATTTGTTAATAATTCTTAAAAATCTGGGTGCAATACTTAATGGGCTTTATTGGGCTGTTTGCCTTTTGGTGTGACGTACTGCTGCTCCTTGCTGGCCTTTTTCTATTTTAGCCTTTTTTTTTAATGTACATCTATGTTAGGTGTCAAATTTACGTTAACAAGCTTTCGTTTCCTCCAGCATTTAGTTTTTGTTTAGTTATTTGTAGCCACCTTTTTGCAGCCAACACTGAAGACGTAGGCCATCGCCGCGAGTAAAAATAAAACAGCACATAATAAGGCGTTTAACTGCAAGTCAAACAATCATCAGTACGATAGTTTTTAACAATAGTCAGAAGATTCAAAAGGTTCACAATACTGCTTTGGTATAAGATTTGACACCGCCACCAACGAAAATGTTGAGCTAGCACACCTCTATCATGCAAAACAAGATAATATATTATTTCATAACTCTATGGCTGCAACAGCGATCTCTGTTATATAATCTGAAAGAAATAACCATCACAATTTAGGTTTAAAATGTGTTAGCTTTTAGACCTAGTTTTAGGTTTTAGGCCTAATTTTTAGCGTAGACCTCATATTTATCTCCGATTTACTTGCGTTTATAGTATAGCACTGAGCTTACAACAGTGGTTCGAGATTAAGCCTATGCCTTTATGCCATGCAACACGGTTTTGGTTGCAACACGGTAGTCTTCACATTACCGGGGCAACCAGGAATTGAGAGAGGCGGGCATATTATTATTGTTTCGTGTTGAGTGCTTTCGTGTTTCGTCTGATGTCAATATCGTTTTTTAATACCCTTGGCCTTGATACGACGATTTCAGGTTTCATATTCGGGATTCCCAACGATAGTGTAGACGTCACTTTCGTTGCCATGTTGAATTGAATAATCTCCAAAGCATTCCTTTATCAAATGAAACTAACGTGTGTCGTTAATGGAATCCTTTTGTTTTTATGGTTGCGTTTGTTACTGTAGTGGTTAAATGCAAGCATCAAATGTTAATATTTCGTTGAGTTACGTCGAAAAAGATTATTAGCTAGAAAGAAGCAACCAAAATTTAATTTGCCACGTTTTTTAAATTTCACTTCACTAGCATGGTGTATGCTTCGTCGGAATTCCTTAACTAATCACGACTCCAAATTTACAATGGTGAGTGTTGGAAACAAATTCGAAAATTTTTTAATTTATACAGTAATAATTGTTCGATTTACGGCAAATTTTGGCTCAGCAATACTAATTAGGGTATGAAACGTTGTACCAAATTTCATTCCAGTCCGACCTTTCGTTTGGGGTCCACCCAGACTAAAAATGTGCAACCAATATATTATGTACCAGTCTTCTGTACAGTTCTGCCACTACCAATAGTGAGGCACATTTCTCTATCACGCGTTGCAACAGCTATCTCTATTATATGTATAATTTAAAAGCAGTAACCATCAGAATTGCCCGTTAACAATGTGTTAGCTTTTAAGCTTATTTTACATTTTAGACGTAATTGTCAGCGTTTATGCCCAATTTACAACTTTTTTAATTTCGTA
Source organism: Lithobius niger (assembly GCA_023313725.1). Classification (NCBI taxonomy): domain Eukaryota; kingdom Metazoa; phylum Arthropoda; class Chilopoda; order Lithobiomorpha; family Lithobiidae; genus Lithobius; species Lithobius niger. Next base: position 10,585 of record JAHWFP010210916.1, read on the forward strand.
AGTAGCAACTAACGGAGATTTTGATTGTATACAGTAAGCCTATTCATTTTTGCAACACGGTATGCCTCCGGGCACACAGTTGTACAGTTTTACAACGTAATGCGCAACGTAGCCTATACAGATCAGTGGTAGCAGGGAATGGACAGGAGAGACGCTGTTGAGAAAGCCAGCAGCGACTCGTAGCAACTTGACGTTGCCATGGTAACGTGATTTTAGACCTAATTTTCATTTTTTTAGGCCTAATTTTTTTGACGGCAGTTTTAGTTTCGTAAGTAGCAGATAGGCCTGATGGAGAATTTGGTTCGACTGTAAGCCTATTCATTCATGCAACAATGCGACAAGACTCTTTTAAACGAAGCTAAAATATTTTTGTTTTTACGGCTGCGTTAATGCAAATCCTTAGGATTTTAATTCGACAATGAAATGTTATTATTTAATTTAGTTACGTCGAAGAAGTCTATTAGCTATAAGGAGATAACGATGTTTTAATTTGCCATGTTATTTAAGTAACTTCTCACACTGAATCTAACGTTGTAAACAATGGTCGTAAATAATTGCTACCGTTGCGAAGTTGAAAAAAATCGACGGACGAATGGACGGACAAAGTCGTTGCAATAGTCTTCTCAGCCGATACGGCTGTACAGAAGACGAAAAAGGACGGAAAAGCCAAAGGCTCAACAAGAGTTAAATAAGTTTTATTTTTTTTAGAAATAAAACAACTGCTAATCTCTAACGAGGTCTTTCAACGCGAAACCATCGGAGTATTGTGACGTCAGCGTACAGGTATGCTCTTAAGCAAAAATGTCGGTGGCTTGGCTTTTCAACTTCGGGGAAATGTGGGTCGAGGGTTGGTTGGAGGCTAGTCAAAAATGGTCGGATTTGTTCGGTTTTGATTTCTCCTCGAGCGCAGCGAGACGCGGCGGAATGAGCGAGCGAAGCGAACGAAAATCAGCGTATGTCATCAGAAACAGAACTTTTTCATAAACACTCTTAGTAAGTTGCAGGATAAATATTTATTCAGTAGTGGAAATGATCGACTTTCTATGTTGGATAAAAGAACACACGTTGGATAAAAGAAAACACGTGAAACACTAATGCTACATTGAATTTATTTGACCATTTTTAGTTTTGTTTATCATTAGTATTATGAACTGATGCAAATTATTCGGATCACTTCCCTTGAACATTTGTTTGATAATTTTTGCTCGGAGTGTATGTCAGCACCATACGAGTTGCAACAAGAAATCTCCTCTAGCGCAGTGAGACGCGGTGGAATGAACGAGCGAAGCGAGCGACTCTGCTAGGCTAAACCATTAAAAACTTACGTTCGGGTATATATATATATATACGTACCTCTTCTCCTCTTGAAGTAGGAAGCCTAAAAATATGAGAAAGGTGTCAAAGACAGGAAATTAATCTGGATTTCGCGTAGGCGTATTTTCGTATTTCAGGTTCATAAAATTACCTCGAAAAAGGCGATAAACCACCTCAAACCATTGTTATCCCGTCTTTTTCGAGGCTCATTGTAAACTTGGGAATATCGAATCGAGCCGATTCGGGTTACTATGTGTCGCCATGCGTTGCCATGTTTTATTCTGTGACTGGTGTGTTAGGGTAAGTTAGGGTAAGCTATTTTGAGCGTATGGTTGTATACAGGCCGTGTTGGCTCATTAAAATTAAAATTCAATTCGAATTTTACTGCTGAAGGTCGTGGTCCATAATTGTTTTACAATTGTTGTGATTCAAGGGTTCAAAGGGTTTAACGAGCGTTAACCACTCCTGGTCAATTGCCCGAAGCCCTAAGGCCCTATGTCTGCAACAGCCAGATTCCCAGACGGTCACCCACCCAAGTATCAATCCAGCCCAATGCTGCTTAACTTCGGGGATCTGATGAGAACCGGTGTTTCCAGCACTGCCAGGCCGCAGATTCAAGGCTACCTGTCGTCAACAATCGATTGAATGTAACAGTAAATGATGCGCGTGAGCTCAAGGTTGTCATTAAAGAATGAGGCGCGTGCAACTGACGGGAGTTGATTGTTGCTTATTTCAAAGCAATATTGAGGTATCGTTCGTTTCTCTACGTAAGCAGGTTGTGGTGGTTTTATTCGATTCGTTCTTTATTGTTTGTCTTCATCGTTTGTCATCAGAAACATCACCTTTCCTTAAACACTCTTAGTAAGTTATAGGTTAAATATTTATTCATTAGTGGAAATGATCGACTTTCTACGTTGGATAAAAGAGAATACGTGAAACACTACTGCTACATTGAACTTAATTGACCATTTTTAGTTTTGTTTATCATTTGTCTTATGAACTGACGCACTAAGAAAAACGGGCACATTATTCGTATCACTTCCTTAAACATTTGTTTGATAATTTTGACTGGCAATGTTTGTCAGCACCATACGAGTTGCAGCAAGAATTCTCTTCGAGCGCAGAGAGACGCGGCGGAATGAGCGAGCGAAGCGAACGAATATCAGCGTTTGATGATTTTTTGCTTGACAACGGGATGATAACTCCCGAAACGTCGCATTTTACTGTATACATGTGCACTTGCTGGCTTTTTAAAACGTTAACTACTTTTAGTGCTTTTATTCTGTCAATGGTGTAGGTTTGGCAAAACACGAGCAGCTTTGGGCACGAATTAGTGCCTTGCGTAAGCCTAAGTTACATACAAACCTTTACGTTTTCATTCGAGGACAAAAATAAACAAAACAAGCGGCTACAGCGTCTACCTATAGTCGCATCCGGTCTTCTGTACAGTTCTGCCACTACCAATACTGACGCACACTTCTCTATCACGCATTGCAACAGCTATCTCTATTATATAATCTAAAAGCAGTAACTATCAGAATTGCCCCTTAAAAATGTGTTGGCTTTTAAGCTTATCTTACGTTTTAGGCATAATTGTCAGCGTTTAGGCCTAATTTACAACTTTAATTTCGTAAGTAGCAACTAACGGAGATTTGGATTGTATACAGTAAGCCTATTCATTTTTGCAACACGGTATGCCTCCACGCACACAGTTACAGTGTTACAACGTAATGTGCAACGTAGCCTATATAGATCAGTGGTAGTATAGGAAAGGGACAGGAGAAACGCTGCGGCAGCGACTCGTAGCAACTATTGACGTTGCCATGGTAACGTGATTTTAGACGTTTATACGTTTAGACGTTTTTTAGGCCTAATTTTTTTAACGGCAGTTTTAGTTTCGTAAGTAGCAGATAGGCCTAATGGAGAAATTGGTTCGATCGTAAGCCTATTCATTCATGCAACAATGCGACAAGACTCGTTTAAACGAAGCTAAAATGTTTTTGTTTTTACGGCTGCGTTAACACAAATCTTTAGGATTTCAATTCTACAATCAAATGTTATTATTTAATTTAGTTACGTCGAAGAAGTCTATTAGCTATAAGGAGGCAACGATGTTTTAATTTGCCATGTTATTTAACTAACTTTTGACACTTAATCGAACGTTGTAAACAGTGGTCGTCAATTTCTGGTACCGTTGCGAAGTTGAAAAGAGCGACGGACGGACGGACAGAGTCGTTGCAATAGTGTTCTCAGCCGGTACGGCTATACAGAAGACTAAAATTGTAGTCCTAACACAAATTACAATTGATGTGTGGCTGATGGTGGCCGGCTCTGGCGTTGCTTATACTTTGCAGTTTCTGCAGCACAATTTATTTGAATTTAAAAAATAATATTGTCCGTTTTCCCCAAAGTCAACCTTAGCCGTTGAAAAGGACGTTGATTCGACAATCTCCTTTTTGACAACAGGGATCAGGTTGCAAAATTAGTAGTGGGAATGGCAAAGAAGAAGCGAAGCAGTGCAGAATACAAGTATGGGATGATCCTTACAGACGAATGTTGACAAAACTTATTTAAAGAGGTGTAGCAATAAGGACCCTCCTCGAGCGAAGCGAGACGACGCCAACGGAGCAAGCGGAGCGAGCAATGTGGCTAGTATAAATTAAAGCGTTTGCTTATTTCCATTCAACCATCAACAATAAGTAGCGCGGACTGTGGATTTATCAAGAGCTTAGTGGGCCGAAGCCATGCATGCATGCGCGTGCATTTTATCAACAATGTTGTGTTGCCGATTATTTCTGGCGGGCCGTTTGCATTGTTAGGGCGCGTTTAGCAAGGACAACTTTCTCGCTTACGAGCTTTTACTTGGTCAATACTAAATCTGCTGGCCGCTTCTCGTCTTTGTCGGAGAATGCGGCTTTCGAGTTGTCGATACGTAGTAACCATGGCTACAACGCGGACGCAAATTTTCTCCTCGTGCCTCGCGACACGACGTACGATGCTTGCAACATGACAGCGTCGATTTATGACAACTAGAAAACAATTTTTACTGCAGTACACGACGACGGACAGATTCTTGAATGCCGGTATTCGAATGTTTGTCCTCGAATCGATAACTCCTAAATGGACGCCATGTTCGATTTTGAATTCTCGCTGTGAGTAGCTATTTATTCTACCGTCGTTTGATCACTGCTAGAAGCTGTTTTTTCAGCGCGAATAGCAAATTTTGGAAATAGCGTGAAATGGCAACAATGTTGTAGCAATGTTTAAAATGACTATTGCAC
>JAHWFP010210917.1:3950-14126 GCA_023313725.1 Lithobius niger
AGGATGTATTTTATGGAGTCGACCCATAATCACCACTCATCTTTTTATGCTACATTTGTTTATTATTGTGTTTTTTTTTTCCGATCTTTTTTTTTAGTATGTTTACGGCGAGATTTCGATACTAACCATTAAAGCCCGGCATACATGTAGCTGTAAACAGCGGATCCCGAGGCAAAAAGAGGACGAATTAATCCTTTCTCACTAACAGCTACGTGCATCTGCAGTCGCTGTACGTCTAAAAACAACAGCCGTGTGGATGTGTAGTATCCAGATCTGTGTCCAGATCCAGATCTGTATTCATGCAGCGCGCGAGTGACGAGTCCCTACGTGCATCATTTACCCCCTTTAGTAAGACCGTGGTCTGCAAGTTCTTCCGATCACATTACAGAGCTGTGGCCATTTTAGGCAAACTAGCATTTTGGGCGCCTTCAGTAGTTTGAACACATTTCAATGCTGAAAGGAAAGAACAGTTAGGTCAAGCAAGTAATTTATTAATTTTTTTTGCTAGGATTACATTTTGCTCAGGAACCGGATTAAAAAAAAAAAAGAGGAAAATCTCTATCTCCGACACACTGTTAGGGCGCGTTTACGCAGCGACTCGCCTTTGCATTCTCGCAGCTAGGACTCAATCGCGATGACAAAGGTGACATTGCCTTGGTAACAACGCTAAATGGATTAGCTAAATCCGACATCGTTTGAGTAAATACTTGCAGTCTTATAAACCGTACCAATAATATAAAGAATTCCTCATGACGAAACAATTTTCCCAAACGCTTCTGAACTCACGTTATTTGCTGTTTTCTTTGCGAGGCGGCAGACATAAAACCGCCGCCATGTTTGAATTTGAGGTGATGTCTAGCTGCGAGAATGCAAAAGCGAGTGGTTGCGTAAACGTGCCCTTAGGCTTATTGTTGGAAGCAGTGGCGACGTTCCCGGGCAGGAAGGGAATATCCCCTAACGTTTCCCTGCCCCCTCCGCCCTCCTCCTTCCCCCCCCCCCCCCCAACAACTTCTCCCCATCACCACAATATAAATTTAAAACATTAATTTCTTCTGCCTAAATGGCGAAACAAGTTAGGAGACCGAGGCTCTTTTTCTAGGCACGTATCTTCCCTGTGAACTACAGAATTCAAAATAAAGGAAAATTTCCTGGTTTTTGAGCAATGCAGGACCATTTTCCCCAAATCTTCCTGTAAAGGAAATAACGCAAAAAATAAAAAATAAAAATACAATTCCAAGATTCTCTATGTTCACAAATCGGCTCAAACTGGAAAAAAAAAAAAGTGTAAATTGCATATTAAGCGTGAGAACCCAGCTACCCAAACATGCCAAAACTATACCCGGCCGTGCGCCCCTCACTAGAACATAATAATATCGCCAGTGGTTGAAAGCAACGTCGTTATACTGTTTACAACTCTTATTCTCAATGACAGCAATACTACAATACAACTTTCCCGCTTGTACTCACTTCAGGAAGTCTGGGGGAAACCTTTCATTACAAAACAAACTTGTTGTTGGCGTTATGCCATTCATTGGTAATAGGGCGAAGACATATACTTGGCTTGACAGTTGACCCCGGCGCCACGCAGCGTTCCTGCGAACCCTAAGCTCGTCTGCTTTTGAGGTGACGTAGATGTCTTTGCGTGGGGCAAGGTAGCCTGATGCTTAAGCCCGACTGTCGAAGTAAATTCTAATTTGGCGATATTATTACAGAATTAATCCAAAAATTGATAACTTAACATTAGGAGTGAAAAATCAACCCTGAACTCAAAATCTTGTAACTAAACGCCCCGCTGAGTTAAACATGGGTGTAGTCCAGAAAAAGCATAATGTCCAATTTTTGGCACAGACTTAGCCAGGGCCTTAATCAAACGATTGCAATTATATTACTGAATTTGTCAATCCTAATACATGCATTCCAAGGACAAATTTTTGCTCCGTTCATTCACGGCAGCCGCGGCAATGCCGAATGCCGAGCATTGTTGGTAACACGAAAGCGAAGTTTTCTGCAACTTCAGCTTTACCAGATTCAGCTTTAAAACACTAGAATTACCAACGTATTCAGGGTGGTTAGTAGCTTGCACTTAATCTTATATACCAAAGAATTTTAATGCTTAAGACAGATGGAATGGTATTCCGATCCGATGTTGACTTTCGACACATATGTGTCCCGCACTCCTTGACAGCTGAAGCAACGGACTCGTCTGCATAGCGACAGTTGTTCGCTAGTTTCGATAATTTGTGTTCCAGTTTGATGGCTTACATTCATCCAGAGTCAAAAAACGATAGGATTATTGAAGTACTACGGCGCCACAAAACAAGGTAAAAATTAAACATTTGCTGCATTTTACGCTAGTTGCAATGGAATTCTATGTCAACTGAACGATTCGTGTCCTTATTAAAGGGAAAATTGGAATTTTAAAATAAAATACAAAATCAGAGTTGCGACCATACGTGACACATGAGAATTCTATATACGGTACCTTCCTAAACGACCAAACAGAGCGAACCAAGCGCACCACTGTTGGTGACAGTTTGGCTCATTCCCTGCGAATATCCGTGTTATTGCGGCGTGCATGACGTCAACATCGTCAGCGATGAATCTATTTCCTGCAAAACTGTTGGCTCACACATGCTCAAACCTCCACCCCCAGCAAACCATCTCCCTGAGATGGTTCGCAATTTGGCACTGCTCTCACCTGGTCACATCAATTAGCCAATCCTGGTCAAATCCATTAGCCAGGCCTGGTCACGGTGAAGTTATGACGTATTGAATACTCTGCTGAGATTGTTGAGCTGTGTTGTAGTTTAGGAAGGTACTGAACGGCTGACGCAACATCACTGCGCGCGCGCGCAACGTCAAATTTGGAGCCAACTGTCTCTGAAGGCCTCTCCAGACAGAAGAAAATTTCGTGCGAAGCTGTGCGTAACTACGTGCCTACAAGGTCAACATTGCAGCAATCGTGTGGTTGGTGTTGCGTTAAGGACGAATATTGAAGTCTTTTTTACGCCATACTACGTCGGCGTGCAGCCGCGAGCAGCCACTCTGGTTAGGGCTTAACAGTGGTGCGTTCTGTTCGCTCTGTTCGGTAGTTTAAGAAGGTACTGCTTGTTAATCGTTGAAAATTATAACATTTGCAGGTCGGTGGAGCTTAATCTAGAAAGGCAGCCTGGCTCAGAAACTATTTCAACTCACCATCAATCCGCACAAGTTTCTGCAGGGGCTAAACTTGTAAAGGTCGAATGCACCACGTCACAATCTTCAGAGCGGCAAACCCTTGGCCTCACGTAACTTCCGGTCGACGCCCATGAGTTCGGAAAGACTCCCCTCAGTGATTAGTCTAGGTGCGCCTGCTGCCTAAAAAAAATCTGGTTTGGGTCCCAACCAAAATCCAAAAGAAATTCTTTATAGCAATGAAAAGCCGAGCAGACAAAAATTAAACTATGTTTACCTTTCAGTATTAATTAGGGGTCCAGTCGAACCCCACTATTCCCCATGTGGGTACGTTTCAGTATGCATTGGCAAAGAAATATCTGCTGCTTTAGTCAACGTACTTGGGGCCTCGCTAAGTATTACAAACATAGCCTTAAAAAGGGGCCTTATTAGTATGGGACACAAAGTTCGATTAGTTGGTGGCCGTTATCAACGTGTCCAGGTTTCATAAATGTTGCTTTCAATTTAAACTCATATTTTTTAGTATCCCCTAATCTTAATGGAAGGTGTAATTCAGCCCATAATCCTTGGTACACATTTATTACAATAGTCTGGTGTATATAAACTACAACAACAACTAGAAAGGTTCCTGTTACAAAGGTTTCTGTTATGCTGTAAGACGAAACCCCCTCTGAGATCTCCGTCCTTCTCCCGTTGTTGGCGTAACCATTGGTAATCAGGAAGTTCATTCAATATGATCCAGTCCCAGGCCTATACCCCGTAGGAATTTTTGAGTGGACGGATGAAACCTGTTACAGGGGTCAGGTACATTATAGTAGATTTTAAAAAACAAAGATAGACATCTGAGAAACTTCATCCGAATTTTCCAGAACCAATTTTCCAATATGGCTGTTTTTTCGATGAAATTAAACATACCTTTATGCTTTCACCTATGCTATTGGATTCCAAAAGATTTACATCGGCTTCTGGATAATTAAAACACGTTTGTAATCAAGCCACCTGCATAATGACACTAAATTTATGTAAATGTATCAGCCGAAAGTGGTTAAAAAAAATATGGTGCATGCAAATCAATACAAAATGGTACAATACTACTTAGCATAAAACACTTACAGAGGTTAGCAGTAAGTGCTTTTCGAAACAATTACACAATATGGAAAGAATAGATGCCCACCTTTCAGAATATCCTAAGTATGTCCATTTCGGGATATTAGGGGGTTCCCGAGAGCACTTTGAATTCGAAAATCACCTTACGCTTTCGCCGCTATGCCACTACCTCTTCACCTTTAAATGGGCTTAGGACGGTCCGCATCTAAGTTAAACGATTTCGGTTAGGGTTGATGGAAGGACTAGATCCCCACCTTTCAGAAAATCCTAAGTATGTCCATTTCGGGCTATTAATGGGGTCGCAAGGGCACTTTGAATTCGAAAATTACCTTACGCTTTCGCCGCTATGCCATTACTTCTTCACCTTTAAATGGGCTTACGACGGTCCGTATAAAAAGTTAAACGATTTCGGTTAGGGTTGATGGAAAGAACAGATCACCACCTTTCAGAAAATTCTAAGCATGTCCATTTTGAGCTAGTAGAGGGCTCGCGAGATCACTTTGAATTCGAAAATCACCGCACGCTTTTGCCATTACCTCTTCACCTTTAAATGAGTTTCGGACGGTCCGTATCTAAGTTAAACGATCTCGGTTCGGCTTGATGGAAAGAATAGACCACCACCTTTTAGAAAATTTTAAGCATATCCATTTCGGGCTAGTAGAGCACCCAAGGGCACTTTGAATTCTAAAATCACCACACGCTTTTGCCGCTATGCCATTACCTTTTCACCTTTAAATGAGCATATGACGATACCTTTTTAATAAATACAGACGCAAACCTATTTACGTTGCCTTTTGGACTTACATGTCAGACTTCCTGAGTGGGGAATCGAACCCACGACTTTTGAAACAAAAGGTCTAAGTCCTACCACTGTGCCATACTGACACGGCCTCTTTCAAGAGTCGTATAAATACAGATGCAAACTTATTTACGTTGCCTTTTGGACTTACATGTCAGACTTCCTGAGTGGGGAATCGAACCCACGACCTTTGAAACCGAAGGCCGAAGTCCTACCGTTGTGCCATACTGACACGGCCTTTTTCAAGAGTCAAATAAAAAAAGATGTAAACTTATTTACATTGCCTTTCGGACTTAAATGTCAGACTGCCTGTGCGGGAGTCGAACCCAGACCTTTGTAACCAGAGGCCGAAGTCTTACCGTTGACCGATACTGACACAGCCTCAGTAGTAGGACTTCGGCCTTTGGTTTCAAAGGTCGTGGGTTCGATTCCCCATTCAGGCAGTCTGACATATAAGTCCAAAATGCAACGTAAATAAGTTTGCATCTGTATGTATTTGACTCTTAAAAAAGGCCATGTCAGTATGGGGCACAGCCCTAGGACCCGGGCCTTTGGTCGCAAAGGTCGTGGGTTCGATTCCCTGCTCAGGCAGTCTGACATATAACTCCAAAAGGCAACGTAAATAGGGTTGCATCAGTATTTATTTAAAAGGCACCGTCATACGCTCATTTAAAGGTGAAAAGGTAATGGCATACTGGCAAAATCGTAAGGTCATTTTCGAATTCAAAGCGCTCTCAGGATCCTTCTAATAGCCTGAAATGGACATGCTTTGGATTTTCTGAAAGGTGGTGAGCTATTCTTTCCATCAACCTTAACCGAAATCGTTTAACTTACATATGGACCGTCTGAAGCCCATTTAAAGGTGAAGAGGTAATGGCATAGCGGCGAAAGCGCAACGTCATTTTCGAATTCAAAATGCTCTCGGGAACCCTCTAATAGCCCGAAATGGACATGCTTAGATTTTTCTGAATGGTGGTGATCCATTCTTTCCATCAACCTTAACCGAAATCTTTTCACTTAGATACGGACCGTCCTAAGCCCATTTAAAGGTGAAGAGGTAATGGAATAGCGGTGAAAGCGTGTTGAGAATTCAAAGTGCTATCAGGAGCCCTCTAATAGCCTGAAATCAACATACTTAGGATTTTCTGAAAGGTGGGGATCTAATCCTTCCATCAACCCTAACCGAAATCGTTAACTTAGATACGGACAGTCCTAAGTCCATTTAAAAGTGAAGAGGAAATGCCATAGTGGCAAAATCGTACGGTCATTTTCGAATTCAAAGTGCTCTTGGGAACTCTTTAATAGCCCAAAATGGACATTCTTAGAATTTTCTGAAAGGTGGTGATCTATTTTTTCCATCGACTCTAACTGAAATCGTTTAACTTAGATACAGACCGTCCTAAGCTCATTTAAAGGTGAAGAGGTTAATGGCATAGCGGCGAAATTGTAAGTAATTTTCGAATTCATAGTGCTCTTGCGACCCCTCTAATAGCTCGATATGGATATCCTTAGAATTTTCTGAACGGTGGGGATCTAGTCCCTCCATCAACCCTAACCGAGATCGTTTAACTCAGGTACGGACCGTCCTAAGCCCATTTAAACGTGAAGAGGTAATGGCTAGCGGCAAAAGCCTGTTATGATTTTCGAATTCAAAGTGCTCTCGGGAGCCTTCTAATAGCCTGAAATGGACATACTTAGGATATTCTGAAAGGTGGGCATCTATTCTTTCCATATTGTGTAATTGTTTCGAAAAGCACTTACTGCTAACCTCTGTAAGTGTTTTATGCTAAGTAGTATTGTACCATTTTGTATTGATTTGCATAGACCATATTTTTTTTAACCACTTTCGGCTGATACATTTACATAAATTTAGTATCGTTATGCAGGTGGCTTCATTACAAGTATGTTTTAATCATCCAGAAGCCGATGTAACTCTTTTGGAATCCAATAGCATAGGTGAAAGCATAAAGGTATGTTTAATTTCATCGAAAAAACGGCCATATTGGAAAATTGGGGCTGGAAAATTCGGATGAAGTTTCTCAGATGTCTACCTCTGTTTTTTTAAATCTACTATAATGTGCCTGACCCCTGTAACAGGTTTCATCCGTCCACTAAAAAATTTCTACGAGGGTATAGGTCAGGGACAGGACTATAATAATGGAAAAGACATGTAAAAAAAAAGTCTTGCAGCCATTGGTATTTTCAGTGAGGATAAAATAGGAAGACTTATTTTGGTTAATGGAACGGTGTCTTATAGGCACGCTTTTTCTACAAAAATTGGCCTTTTCAAGCATTCTCCTCCAGTGCATATTGACAATCGCGGAGCTTCTCAAGTAGCAGCTTACAAACCCAACTTCTTCAGTAGATTGGGTCACAATCAAGTCAATAAACACGTACATGTACTACCGCTTTCACAGGGAATCGTGGTGCCTGGACTCACACCAAACATTGCCGCCCAGTCTTCCTTGCACTCAAGAAAGAAGGACGAAAAAGGATGGTGATGAATTACACCCGTGTCAACAAAAATTGCCCATAGGACAATTTTCCACTTCCACTCATGTACAACCATATATAGCTATATAGACACGGACCCCACATCAAATTGTTGGGCCGGGGACTAACTACAACAGCGCTTCCCCCTTCCCCGAATAAAATGGGGAAAAAAGTTACATTACGTCGTTATAATATTCACTGGAGGACGCCCGTGCTATGCACGGGGCCGATCACATTTCCCGGGACACATTTCCCCAGGACATTTTCCCGACGACTTGTCAGATTGATCGACCACTCATGCCTGGCTCCTTTTTGGCTGCACGTATAGAGTGGGAGAGTGCATTTTCAATGCGGGCGTGAGGAAGGGAGAAGTGGTTTTCCTTTAGGCTCTACTTTAGGCTTTCCTTTTCCTTTTAGTCGGCCTCCGATATTATTACAAAGATTGGCCACAACTCTACTTAACGGGTTGGTTCATTCATCAATCTGAGCTGCTAACGTTTGAAGGCTTCCCGGTCTAACAGGCTGGCAGGATTGCACTGCAGTGCTCCTGCTCCGTGCTCTACTGTTGGACTGGAGTTGTTGTTTATCGGGATATTAAAAAAATCATATTGCTCACTAAAGGAGCACATTACTCATAATAGTCATCATAACTCATAATTCACAACTCATTACTTATAACTTAACAACTAGGAATTAAAAACTCACTTCTCCGTTTTGGGTTTTTGTAAACCTGTGGGATCAATACTTAAAAATAAACTTAAAAATAATAATCTGGAAAAAAAAGTTTTTTTCAGGACATACGGGCCCGTTGAGTGACTGGGCCCAGGTACCACGGGTCCAGTTGATTCCCCCCCCCCCCCCTCCACCGTTGTGAGGGCCCTGAAGCTAGGTACCACAGATGTAAATTTCGTTCAAATTTGGATTTATGTTTAAGCAGACGGGTACCCCCTGCCAGGTAAAAACTCTCAAGTCACATAAAATGTCACAAATTTTAATTTTCAGCTAATACCACATATTCTGGCCTTGCTTACAATAAAAACCACAAAAAAGGAGCAAAAATCTCCCAAGTGTCAAACAGCCTTTTCAAGATGGAGGAGACTGTTTGACACTGGGGCATTTTTTGCTCCTTTTTAACTGCTTATGCATGCATGCATAAAGCAGTTATTGAAATACAGTCGATGAGAAAGGGGCTCACGTCGTGGGCTATTGTCTAGTGACGTCACGTCCCACTCCAGTCGTTTATTCGAACGGGTCATGCCTATCACCTTTAGCGTCTGGCCGGAAGTGACTGAATATCAGTCGATTTATCATGATTTCGATTAGAAGACACGCCAGCAAATTGTAGGCGTTGTTATTGAACAGTTTATGGATAAATCGTTTGCATATGAAGGGTTGTAGGTCCTTGACTAGGAATTTTTGCCAATTATGCTTCCATATGAAAAAGAAATTGTACCGGACTGGTCTAGTTGATGTCACCTTTTGAAAACATGGCACCGAAAACGGGAGTCCTATCTGTCGTTCTTCTTTGAGCGAACCGGTAACTATCCCAGTATTCTATGCATATTGACAATTCGGGCAGTTATGTCGAACAAATAGCGGCTACCGCTAATCAGCTAATCATTGTACAATCCGTGGAAGTTATCGAAATATTGTTTAGTGTAACAATTGTGAGACTGTTCGCGAGCAACGGGGTCGTGCGTAGATACGGACGAGCTCCGATAATTTTGTTAAATTCCTGGGTGTAATTCAAGACAATTTGAACTGTTTACTTGACTACAAATATCCTTTAGTAGTAGCAAGTGCATGCATAAATATCTTCTCGTATATTAGTGTAATCTGCATGCATAGCGCCAGCGTTAATCTTTACTGTTATGCTGTTATACGTAATCGAAACTAGCAAAGGCCAGCTGCGAGCGTAGAAAGTAGAAACGCAATTGATAAACGTATCTCAATAGTCATCATATAAGGTACGCGTGTTAATCTCTAGTTGCAACACCGTTCTCCAAAGATCTTGGAATAGTAGTAGTGTAGTCGGCGTGTTTCCCCGCTTGCCGTTCTCCTCTTCTCGCAAGGCGAAATCAAATTCATTCTACGACCAATAAAAAATAGAGGAACTTTGTCTTTCGTTTGTTAAGATAATTTAGCTGTAGAAGGAAATTAGAAATTGGCTGGTCATTGATGTAACTCGTCTGGAATCTCGCACCTTTTTTTTACTTTGCAATTTACAGGGTTGCTAATCCTAACACACTGCCCCCCCCCCCCCCCCCCCAACAAAGAAAGCTACCAAACGCGAAGAGAGACTTCTTCCTCTCCCCTCAACTCTGCCAACAGTTGTACTTTTCATCTGGCAACCGATAACAACCGATAAGGAGGTGGCAATAGTGGAGGGGGTGGGGGGGGGGGGATTGACATGGGTGTATGTTGGGATCAACGGGTTTAAGGGCAAATTTTTTTTTACCCCAAGCTGTGACAAAGTATTATTAATTTTTTTTTTATTCATTTACATTTTGTTTTATAAATCTAAGTAATTCCGACTATGGTCCATTTAACGGAATGAGAATTTTTCTAGGGTGTGATTTTTTTTTTGGGGGGGGGGGGGGGGG
>JAHWFP010210922.1:0-17086 GCA_023313725.1 Lithobius niger
GACTGACGTTTTTGTGGCTTAGAAAAATTTTAGTAAATTTTAAAAGTTACAAGTTAAAAGAACACTATTTTGAAAAAACACTAGGTTTGACTAAAAGTACAAGGTTAATTTTTTGTACGAATTAACACATAAATGAGGCCATCTATTGCTCTGGCAATATGCCCCATATCTGGTCTGCCTCTAGCTCAAGTCTAGCCTTTTTTATATCCCGGGAGGCTGCGAAAAAAACCGCCAGACGCGTAACAATAAACCTAGACTGCGTTAGTTGTTAGAAAATTGTACACAATTTGGAGACGCATAAAATGACCAGCTCTATTCACTGTTAAAACATACCACTAGAATGGTTTAAGGTTACCAAACAACTTGTTTACATGTTCAATGAACTCTGAAGGGTTTGAGGTATGACCTATAACTTAAACATAACAACACACCTCTGGGAGGTTTAAGGATAAAAACATAACAACCTTGTAACGACAGTGCTACCTTTTTCGCAGAGGAGTAGACAGACAGCTGTTTTTAAAGAAAGCCATTTCGTAAAACTTAAAGAAGGGCCAACCGGGGTCAAGTTGCAACCCCCGTAGAATATTCCTAATGAATATTTAATTAGTATCGTTCAATGTTTACAAACATTTACCCACGGGAGGGTGACGGTGATGATTATAAAAAGAGAAAACACTGGAACTTAAAATTTAGGTGTGAAGCCCAAAATGGGAAATAACTGAAGGTTCCTTTTGGTGTGGTTGTCCCTACAACGTACCACTTAACGAAATTAAATATTCTAAACGAGTGCCACCGAAAAACCCTGTTTTCCGGAAAATTTGAAATTTTTTTTCTTGAGGCATCCAAATGCCTCGCCGAGGCATATCCAGCAGTTTTTGCAATAATGGTCAGATTCTTACAAACTCTTCGACATTTAATAGCCTGTCCAAATACAAGACTCTTGGGGAAGCCCAAATCCGGACTTTCCATCTGAAACACTCTCAAATCTACATTTGAAGATCACCTCAAAACCAGAAGCGCTACTTCATCATGGCCGCCATTGTTATAAAATGTATTTGTATATTTTGATTTTATCACTCTTCTTTTCGGGCAAAAAGCCCCAAACTCTAGCTTAGTTGTATTTTAGGAGAAAGGCACTGAACCTTGTGTCCATGTACTGACAACCATTTTTGAAGTGTGATATTTTTTATTGTGTTTGAACGATCGCAACTACTATGAAAAATTTCCACTTAGATCAAACATTGTCCGTTAACTTTAGGGTTCAAATCTCCACTTTAACTTTATGCGTTTTAGCATACCATCAAGCTAGACTATTTATTCATTTATTTAGCCTTTTTATAATAATCTTTTGCCCCCAGAAACGCTGCCATTACTCCAAGTAATTAGACATCGGCATTCTACCGGACACGAATTTTAGTGTATATATGTTTAATTTAGTTCTCCTCTCAGCCCGACTGGAACCCAACCAAAACACTACTGATAGCTTGAACTACTATTAAATCCAAAAGAATTCTTAAAAAGATCTGTTCCAAACAATTCCGTAAGTCAAACTGTGCAAAAACTTCGAAAACCCCTTTTTGCCCCCCTCCCCAGCCAAAACTAGTTGTGGTGTATAACACTACAGTTTACAGTTAAAGCTTATAAAATTTAATAGTAATGTTCTATGCATTACCCAAAGCCAAGTAATAAGCTTTAACAAGAGCCAAATCACGTTGCAATCATGTAAATATGGAATCCGTAGCCAATAATTCAAAATAAAGGCCTATTTCCCAAAGTTCAATTGAGTAAAACTCAAAACAGGCCTATCTTTTCCGTCTTACATGTCCCTACTCCTTCAAACGGCTCTGCACCCAGTTCCTTAGTTCATCCGACTTCTCCTCCCACTTTCTCTTGTTCTCGAGGCCCTCGGCCAATCAGACCCCCGCAGCTATCCTCGGCGTCCGCGCCTACTTCCGGTAATGTGTATAAAACCCCAGCCCCAGAATGCATAGTTAGCACAGCTCACAGATCTCAAGCTAGAGAAGGGTCACGCCAGTCGGGAGTGGAGACGCCATGTCCGTGGGATGCCATGCCGGGCAAAATGGCAGTGGTTCGAATGTTTGTTGTTAGCTTTTGAAAATTTAATTTAGGATCCCCAAGTCTAAATTTTAGTTTAAAAACGTAACTTAAACTCTCTCTAGCTAGGGAATATTATGGTGGTGACGCCTGTAGCGGCATCTTGGGTTTCTCACCCCATAAAGTCAGAGTGGTACTCTTACTAAAAACCAACTTCTTTCTTATTTGTTTTAAACATTAATTCAAATAACTGATGGTTTGATCTGTGTGTGGGATTCATTGGTTATTCACTCCAGACGGACTTTATAAGTAGCCGAGGCTTTTATAATTTGAGGAGTTGACTTGTAAACAGCAACTCTGGGAGGTTTAGGGCTCTGTTTTATCACTTAGAAACAAAACTGTGAAACGGTTGATCTTTCATGCGTGTTTGAAACATACTGTTTGATAGACTGTAACCAGCCTGGGCTGTTCAGTCTTGCGGACGACTCTGCGGAACGTTCAGTATTGCTTTTTCTATTCGAAAAATTAAGTGGTTGTTTTATTCTGAAACACAAACGTCGTTTTAGTCAAAACTTGTGAAAACGAATTACATGTTGTAAATTCAAACTTAGTGCTTTTAAATAACTTATTTCAAAAGCTGTTCGTGCAAACTTAATGTAAAGTGTTCCTTTTATATTCTCTGATGTTATAATAAATCCAGGAGTTTTTAACTTCAGTTCGTTTGCCAGTTGATTAACTGTTTAAGTGTAAATAAATATGTAAACCATTTTTAGTTTAGCTCTTTGTAAACGGTTAAATTTCCATCGCTGGTGGCAGTGAAATACCAGCAGTATTAAGGTTAGGCCCCTTTAATTTAGGACCCTGCGCTCCATCCCCCATGCTGGGACCGTAGCCCTTGCTGTGCTTATGCCTTAAAAGTCGCAATAATCACCGCAACACCTTAAGCTGAATCTCCGTGTCAAACCAGGAAACCGGAGGCGCTACAAGCACCTGAGCCGTCGTAGCGTCCGCCGTTACAATATGCATTTAAAAATTTCAGTCAATTTGTACTGAAATACAATGTTTAAACGCAATGCTGGCTAAATGCAGCAGTATTCACAAGATACTTTTCAAGGTTGTACAGCAGTCTCTGAAGTTTTAAAATTAAAATTTCAACAAGTACACTATTTACTTTTTAGTTACTCCTAGATGGAGCCACGCTTGTATCGACATACTACTCACAATTTAAAAGTAACTCACACGGGAATTTACTTTGTTAGGTTTGCTTTTAACTGCAAAAAACCTCTAATTTAGAGAAAAAAAACTACATTAGGTTAAGTTTTATAACCTCCGTTTCACTGAGAACGCCTATTTCAGTGCTAGAGCCATAATAATGCATGTATTTCTCCCCTAGACTGACATACAATTCACACTAAAACCTTGGTCCTATTTTTTAAAAGGGAACTGGGAAAAAAAACTACGCAAGTTTTAGTTGTTCAGTTGGGAGACCTAATCTAAGGTTTTACATACTCTTAAACTGACAAAACTACATTTTAACTGTTGGTTAGGTTAGAATGTAACCTTCGTTCCAACGAAAAACTATTATTCTGTTAAAGGAGCCATAATCGTGGTGATCAATCACAAAAATTCCCTCCCCTCACACGACAAGAGTTTAACACTAAACATAAGGTCCTTATTTAAAAAGGGGATCACAAAACTTTATTTACGTTTCATTTAAACACTGTCATACTGAAGTTAAGTTTTAATTAATCTAAGGGGGACTGACTTTACTGCATTCAGGAAAGAATTTAAAACACCCAAGGGAAGCACATCTACTGCCATCCTTGTAGTTGGACAGATTTACTATGAGTCACTGGCCGTTTTACGCCAGCGCTACACGCTCATTCAAGCCGGCTCGGAATGTCTCCTCTGCCTAAAGAGGGGAATTATCGTATCAAATTACACTTTTACACTTGACTGCACCTTGGTCACGCCCGACCGCTTCTGTTAAACGGTTTCCCTCCTACTGCTGGGACGAGCTGGGGTGTAGCGACTTTAGCGTTAAGGGCAGACACACTTAGCGGGATGTTTACAGCTGGCACGAGGATCTTGTTTAGTAAATTAACGCCAGAAATTCCCAGCACGACGTCGAACGTCCTAGTTGCGGGGGACACACAAGCTACTGTTTTTAGCTTAGCACCATTAGCTAAAGTTACACACAAATTAACGAGAGGCAATACTACAATCTAATTCCTTAAAACAGATTGACAACGAATTTTTTGTTTCAAACGTGGCCAATTTTTCGCGAGTTTAGCGCTAACCAGGGAAACTGAGCTTCCGGAATCGCATAAAATTTTTATTTTACAGTTTCCAACACTAGCTGCTAGATTGCTAGATTTAAGAACTTCACTAGCATTTTTTTCCACCAGAAAACATGCGTTTGCTTGCTCCGGGACCGTTTTATTGTGTTCGGGGCATTCACTACGGAAATGTTGGCGAAAATTGCAAGTGTAGCAACGCTCAACTCTTTCTACTTTAGGATTAGTCCTTAAACTAGCGTTTTGGCTATTGCCATAGTCCTGACTACGGTTGTTTAATTCTACATCGACAGATCCGGCAGGATTAGCTGTCCGTGTTTTGGCCGCGGTTGTTACCTCGTTGTTTGTTTTGGTTGCGAGCACCTTGACTTGACGGCGCAACACTAGGTTCACCGTTAGCGATCTGTTTGTTGCGCGTGGTGAAGTCGTCACACAACTTTGCAACTTCGGCCAAAGTCCCGGTACGGATTTGGTCGGGCAACCATTTGCGCAGGGCAACTGGACAAGATTTCATAAATTGCTCCAGGAGCATTAAATTTACAAGCTTGTTAAAATCACCGTTAATTTTAGCTAAAGCAAACCACTCAGAAAACAACGTTTCTAGTTCAAACGCGTGATCGTTAAACTGTTATTTTCTTTTGACAATTTCATAGTCTTGCATTTCAACATCCGTGTGTTGATTGCATACTTTAATTAGAATCTTTTGACTAGTTAAAGTTCTTTCAAAAATTTTTAAAAACCTGTTGATTTTTGTATTTGGGGTCCACTTATTTACTAGGCGTACCACATCGGCAATTTTTCCCTGTTTAGGTACTGGATTCGGGGGAGCTGGGGGAGCGCCCGGAGCTCAAGCGGGAGCTGGGTTTACATTTAAACTTGCAGCGTTTAGCTTAGCTGGTTCAAGCTGCTTATCTAAGTTAGCCAATTCTAAAGCACTAGTGCGTTCTAAAATGGCGGCTTCCCTTTCTTTAAGCAATGCGCCACGGTCCTTAATTTGGGCCTCTTGGTCCCGTACAGCTAATTCATGAGCTCGACGTCGGTCGGCTTCTGCCAGTTCCAAGTCTCGCCTTTTTTCGCTGTCAGCGATTTCAAGGGCTTTTAATCTTAACTCTTCAGTTTTTAATGAGAGTTCTCGATCTCGAGTGGCTAATTCTTGCTTTTGCAAAATTAAGGCTTCACGTTTTTCTGTAGCCGAAGCTAGTTCATCGCAAAGATCTTGCAAGTCTAAACGGTCGCTATTAACCGCCGTTTTTAACACTTACGACAGTTTCTTGTCTAGTTTCCGTTACTGTTAGGCCTAGCTTAGTGCAGGCTTTTTTCAAATCCTTATAATAGATGTCTTTAATCACTCGTCCAAATTTAAATCCGAAATTTTGGCGTTTAACGTTTACGGATTTTCAAAATAAAGCTTGTTAAAATGAAAAATAAATTAATTGCAGCCGCAAGTTAATTTTACGTTAGTGTTTGGAACAGAGCACATTATTTAAAATATTTCTCTCCCCAAATCCAGTAAGCTGAACATACAAGACACTTTTAAGACCACTAGCATTTTGGTGTATGAATAATTAACAGACCTAAGGAATTTTAACTACAACACTCTGGCTTGGCGACCCTAGCATATCCTATACAAACTTACCCCGTACACAATGGTGTAATGTCCGTCAAGTCCACCTCCAAATCCCCACCGGAGATCGTAGATGGCTTGAAACACACTTGAAGTAAACATCCAGGCTTGGGTGGTCTACCTAGGTCAACTTTTGGGCTTGAATCGGCAACTCAAGGCACGCTAGTTTCTGCTACATAGCTTTTGGTCCCTTGCGGGCAGATCCTCCTCGCAAACGGCGGGCTGATGGAGGCATCAACACGGCACGACAAAACGGCACTAATTGATATTAAATGATCAATTGCTAATAAATGATCAGAGCTAATTGATATTAAATGATCAATTGGTAAAAATTGTACTAGGCCCGGGTGTCAGCCATTCAGTAGAATGGAGCCCCAAACAAGCAGACGATTCTGCTATTTCGCTTGCTGAAACCGTATTCGTTTCACCATTGTCATTTGCCCTAGCAAGCGTAGCCTAGCTCTCATCCACAAAGTATTCTCTACTGACGAGCCCAAACAAGGGCGAAACAGTCTGTCTAGAGATCTTTGTGGGTGAGAGCTAATTGATATTATAAAACGGCACTCTCGGCGAAGTGGGTTCTTTCTCGGCTCCAGATTTTTGGCTGCTGGGGGCGGAGATTTTGTACTGATAGTGACTGCAGTACGAGCATCTTTTTCGGCAACTATTTTCACGTAGTTGCGGACTTCTACTTCTGTACCTTTTTTAGCTTTGGTACGGACATCTGCTTTGTGATTCTGGTAACTTAATCACTGACATCTGGGTTAAAGTGGTTTTCTTCTTCACAAATGGGTCCAGTAGCATGGCATGGGGGAAACGCTTGACGGGAACAGCACCTGTTCATCCCACCGCTGCCACCATTTGTAGTGGCGGACGCTACAACGGGCTAGGTGCTTGTAACGTCTCCGCACTCATGGTTGACTTTCTTACATGTAGAAGTGACTTGGTCGACTATTTTGGTTTAAAACAGCTCTGTAGGGTCCCAATCCGGGAGGGAGTGAAGATAACTTTCCTAACTAAATTAAATTAAGCTACCCAGTATTTCTACCTGGTCTTTACGGCTGCTACCACCGGTGGGTAAGTTTAAAAGCTAAAGGGGTTCAGAATAAAATGGGCTACAAGTTATTTAAACGCAAACAATTAATCTACACTAGAAACCGTACTTGTAGTTTTAAAAACTCTTGGTTTTAATAAAAATCACAACAAATGAAAAAGACACTTTACATTTTGGTCACTCGTTACAACGAAAGCTATGAATTGAAGCAAGAAGGCTTTCCGTAAAAGCAAACGAATTTACATTTAGAAAATTCAAGAACAAAAGCAACAACTGGCTTTTACATAAGTATACACAATTTCAACTAGAAAAAGTAGATTTTGGGTCCAATCCTGAAAACCCTCTAATTTAAACTCGCATCCGCTAAAGTCTTAATTAGTACTAGACATGTATCTCTTTCGCAAAAGAGCGCCCGAATACTCAAGAGCCACTGTCTACCGTTTAAGTTAAAACGTGGTTTAAAATAAACAATGGAACGTTGGTTTTTAGGAAGAGAACCACTCTGACATTACAGCAAGTAAAGACCGAAAATGCCGTTTGGCTTACTCCACTGTAAATATTCTAATACAAGATGTAAGTTAAAAATCGAACTATAAATTTAGAATGGGGGTCCTAAAATTAAACTTTCTATTAACTAATAACATACTGCCCATACCTCTGCCCGGCAGGGCAACCTTCAGAACGCGGCATCTCCACTCCTGACCGTCCGTGACCTACCGGCACTTGTCTTAGATCTGTGAGCTGTGCTAACCATGGGACGGCAGGGCTAGTGGTATATATGGGGGAGGGAGGGGGCGGACATCTGCGATGACTGCACGTTTTGGCGGCAAGAAAGGCAGGCAGGCTTGGAGGTGGGAATTTTGTGTTAGTTCCAAAACAGGCTGTACTACGTGAGGGCTTTAAAAGAAAGTGTAACGATCTGAATGGGCCTTTAAAAGGTAGAGACCAGGGGGGGGGGGTTTCCGCTGATTGGCTGGAGCGTAGGAGCTCTTGAGTGGCTGGATCCAGGACCGTTGGAGACGTTGAGGGTTTAGAGTTCTGGAGGGGTTTGGTGAATTGATGGAAATGCAACAGTCCAAACTACGATATTACGTATCGCAACTATTGTAGGGGGGGGGACGAAATGAATTGCACAGTTTGACTTTGACAATTTAATTGAAGGAACAGATCGATGTTTTGCATTCGGATTGATGGTAGTCACGGTCGAGTCAACAATTTACTATTTACAACTAATAAAATCAGCGTTCGTTAAATTGTTGCAGAAGGAAGGCTACGCAGAGGTAGTCATCCGGGGCAAAAGATCAAACTAAAAAGGTTAAACAAACTAGCTCAGTAAAAGGCTATATGAAAATTATAAGTGGCGTTTTGTCTCAGAAGAGAATGGCATAGAGAAAAGTCGGAAATTTTTCATAGCATTTGGGGTACCAACAAACAAGAGAAAAAATATCGTACTAAGTCTGTATCTACATGTATGTGAGGTTACGTACCTGAAAGGAAGGTGTACCACCTAATACACAACTAAGCTAGTGCATTTAGGCTATATGCCTGCAATGAAATAAAAAGAAGTAATTACATTTGTACATGGTTTTGAACCTACGGTGGCCGGAAGTTTGAGAGCTACGGCCCAGTTTGGTGACTTTTTTGTTAAGGATGCTGTGGACGAACCAGAAGGAAATTTACTGTTCTGTTTTCACAGGAATAAAGTTCAAGTGAGTGGCTATTAAGAGCTGCTAAGTTTGGCCGATTCTGATGGTAACTTCTTGTCGAATTTTCCAACCAAAGATGAGGTTTTTGGCCGGGGTGGGGGACCTGAAGTGTGGAGCTTCAGAAAAACTGAGTTTTTCCCTGAGGTTTTTGATGTTTGGAGTCCGGGTATCCTCTCCAATCACGCCGCAGCACAGAATACCATTACAATGCCCAGAAATTAACAATACAGTTCTCATCCAAAAGGACTATGCCGACATGGTCTGCTGTAAGCGCCGGTGCATATGTGCGTTTTTTGGACGCTGCGGTGACGCATCCAATCAACGCACACGTGCGTTTTATTAACGCATGTTGACGCTGCGGTGCCGCTTCTGTAGTGGCTCTTATAGGGTCTTGAGGTACCTACTGTCTATAGCACTAACATCTGGCGTACTTGTGGATATTTTAGATGAATTCATAAGTGGCGGTTTTTACTTTGTTGTTAAAACAGCATAGCGTGTATACTACACGGTTAGGAGAAGAGCGTCAACGTCCTACCTAAGTTATGAAGACCTATCTAATCATGGTTCACTGCCACCACGATGGATAATTAATCTAATTGCCTACTTCGGAGTTAGAATAAAAATGGTCTTGTAATTAAAATAACCCTTGCAAATTAAATTGGACTCGAAGTCAAAGTTGTTGTTCCAAACAACTTTCTTTTCTGTTTTAATAAAACATGAGAAGATTTATACACACGGAGTAACTAGTTGGTTACGAAAAATATAACTGGGGCTTTACAATTAAAAGCACAAGATTTACAATTATATCGACAGAATGAACAAATTCAAGTTCACAACAAAATTTGGGCTAGAAAAAGTCGGTGTGAGTTATCGCAACTCACTAAGTTACAAACATGACCCTTGCAGAATGTAAAATAGTCTTTGAAAGCTTTAGCAACTCTTGCACTAAAATCAGTCAATCATCACACTGAATCTAGGTTAGCGTTATAAGGAAAACTACCTTTTGAAAACTCCTGCTTCAACGATAACACATGCTAGATCTCGGTGATCTTAGATTATTTAATGCACACTGAGTTCATAAACAAAGAAAAAAAAGCCGGTTTTTAGGAAGGGGACCTTAAACCCTTAAATTATGGGTGCCCTAAACCAAAATGCCGATTACGTTTGGCTACCCATAAGTTCCCTCAAAGTCTAGAAGTTAAGTTTAAATTTTAAGACTGAAAATGTAGAAATTCCATTCCAAAAATTAAATTCTATTAAACTAAACTAGTTACCCTTGAACCACTACCTTGCCCGGCATGGCAACCTTCGGACTGGACATCTCTGCACTAGACCCCTCAGCCGCCGCCGATAGCCGAAATCGCCGCCGGAAATACGTCAGCCGCTTATTCGCCGAATTTTTGTTAGGCTAGCCATGTCGTCTTTTTAGGTTTTTCTTTTACCAACCAAGTTTGCCAGAATAGTTTGCCTGATCGAAGTTTGACTTCATGAGCAATTTTTAGAGGCATTTCTGCATATTTGAGGGTCAAAAAAATCTGCTGCAAGGAAAATAGGTAATCCGAAGCGGAATTTAATTATCTTTTATGTAGGCACTAGTCTCATCTTTGTAGGTGCTTTAGTTCAAGAGGAGTCGCTATGCGCACATGAACATGGTACGTTTTTAAGGATGCAGATTACGTAATTAAGTTAACTGACGTTTGCAGAAAACTAACAAATGTGTTTAATTTTAACGTTACATTTAATGGTGTCATTTGAATTTATTTCCTTTGCCAATATAACCTATAATTTACAGCATATTTCATTTGTTGTGTTGAAAATCGTGTTTACGTACTTAAGACTTATAGTCTGAAATTATAAAAATTATAGTCTGAAACCAATGAGATGATGTTGCTTTTTTCGCCTACCTCGTGAACAAAAAATATATTTTAAAACCAATGCGATGAATTTTGGTACATTGATGTACTAATTTAAGACGTACCAGGGGAATAACTAAAAAATTTGGATAGGTTCTTTAATTACTTCCCAATGAGTCTTCAATCATTTCTGCAGCAACATTTCATATTTCAGGATAGTTCATTACTCCTCCAAAAACTAAAACTAAAACTTACAGGCCTAAAACTAAAACTTACATGCGTAACAAACGCTATAGCTTAAAGAAATTTTGTATTGCTCTTATTTTAATGTAGGAAATGCCATAATTCGTGTAGGCTAAGCCGATAGCCGCCGAAATTGTCTCAAGCCGATAGCGGCCGAAAAAATAGTCGGCTAAGATCAGCTAGCCAAAAATTGGCCGAATATTTTCATTAGCCAGTCGAATAACTTTAAATTGATCGGCTGAGGGGTCTACTCTGCACCGACCGCCGTAGTGACCTCTAGCCTCTGAGTCCTTGAGCTATGCTAACGAATTTCTCTCCTGGCCTGGTTTTATAGCTGCTGCCTGGCAGTCAGTAGGAGGGAAACCGCGGTCCTGTAGGACAGCGACGGAGGGGGGGTGTGAGGTAGAGGGATCGCTTGGGAGGAGGAGTGACTGACTCAACCCGACCAGGCTGACACTACCGGAAGTAGGTATGGCAGCGCGGACGGGCAGGGTAGCCTTGCACTCTGAGTGGTGGGAAGTAAATACTGAGTTCTGATTGGAAGGGAATTTGTAATGTTCTATTCCAGTGACCATTTGACTAGAATAAACATTATCGTTCAGGATGGCATAAGGGCAAACAATTGTATAAAACACTAATCAAGTATAAAATAGGTAGGCTAAATAATAAGCAAACATCCAATTATACTGGGCCTTTAATCAACACTCCGCTGTACACAATATTGACCCCACATATGGCCAATTAAATCAGTGACAGATTATTATGATTTGATTGTATGATTACAATGATTTGACATGAGTCTAACGAATGGCATTACGGATTAAGTCGAGCGGTAAACCTAATCATTATTATATTCTCTGAGTTAAATTAAAGGAACTCGGGTTAATTTAGTAGCGTACGGCTTGGTACTAGTTAAGCATAAACACAATTAGCTATCGCTAATCAATCGGAATACTTAGCTCATTAATTGAAGCTTGAGTGCGGCCATGGGCCCAAGGGTCGGCTGAGCGGCGAAGCCCCGTCGCTAGCTCGGCACGGAAATCTGCCTGGCGTACTTCTGGATTGCGGCCTTCGAAATTTGACTGGCGTGAACTAGTTAGCGTCTGGTAAGCTGCTGGTGATCGGATGATATCACGCATTCCGAGGTTCAGCTTAAATACTGTGGCGTTATCGGCCATGATCAATCCATTGTAGTATTGATTTATTATTGAAATGCTAAATATAGTAACATTTGGACAGCTTGGGCCCTTATCGTCAATTGGGACCTCTCCGCCTGTCAATCATTCTATTGTTGCGTTCGGGTTCATTAATTGTTCCCCGTACGCGGCACTTTGAAGGTATATGCCGCCATCCCGTGTGGGAGGGACTTATTGTTATTCCACGTAGTGATCGATCATGAGCGACGATCTTATCGTAATTAAATCTAGTTCTAGAAAGTCATTTAGCTTCTACGAAACTGTCGTAAATAATGTCAGCTGGTAATGCCATCTTTTAAACCCTAACAATAGGTGTAATTACACTTGTTCAGTCTCAAATGATCTTGCCGCCTCTCGGTCGTCTTTGAAGAAGGACTCCCAATTATAATTGCTATCTGGAGTCGTTTTGATCTATCCGAATAAATACTCGGCTCATGCATTTAATAAATGTATGATATTATGCAGTTATGCATTTAATTAATTAATTGTATTGTTTCTGTTATGAATATTAATTAAGCCATTGATTATTTCCCTACATAATCCCTGTTCATTCTAAAATCATGGTACCTTTTTAGTGGTTCCTTATTTTAGCTTCCAAACCCAGTTCATTTATAACAGAAACTGCTTTACATATTTAAGCAAAAATTTCGCATTCACCGGCGGCCCAAAGTTAATTGCCGTGTGACTAGGAAAAACGAACCTTTCTTTGAGGTAAAATCAGGGCAATAATTATGTACTGCAAGATTAAATTGCTATATTAATTAAGCAATACTAGTCTGGGTGGAATTTTGGAATAAATTTTGTATGGCTTAAGTGCATGCAAGACTCGAGAGCGCATTCTCCATGTAACTGAACTCAATATTTTATAAAATCAACTTTTGTTGCTGTTGATCTGGAATAAATGATATTTCGTTTTCCTTGGGCTGGCCACATGGATTTGTTTACCCTCTCGCTTTCGACGAGGGAGGCGTGGCACTTTCCCATATCGTGTTGTGCTCTACTTTCGACCTCGAGTCGTTCAAGGCTGAGTGGGTTTTCTCTACCCTCGGTAATTACGTTGCCAACCATTTGGCCTACTTTCTGCTCTAGCTGGGGGAGTGATAGAAAACACAAGCGTTACTAGCTATGCTTTATCAACTTTCAACATTCTCCCTTTGAAATCTCGTTTCTTGCCTCTTCACCTTTGGAAGAAAAGCCACTTTTTATAGCCAAACGTGACTTTGATTTGCTCCCTTGGGCAAATAAATAATTAATAAAATATGGAATATCCATGGTTCGATTCGAACAGTACTATTTGACATTGTCAAATTTAAATATTTTCCTGCAGTACCAATAGCAACGAGATTTCATCGGAATACACAGTTTTCATAAATAATAAAATATCACATGCATGCCACATACATGAGTCGCCCAGAAACTTGTATGTTTCTGAATGTATCACTTGTTTGGTCTCGTATTGGGACTCAAACTGGCGACCAAGTTATCAAAATCGTTTCATCATGCTTTTTACTTAATTAGTAATATTTTCATGCTACATAGTAACAAAAATAAGCATTTGAACAAGGGAGGGGGACAGGATACCTGTTTTATTACCCTGTTAAGTCGTATTCGCTTAACCCCTTAATGTAAGTGTCATTTACTGTTATTCCCAGTGAAAATTTCCACGATTGAGTGCTTATTGCGTACTTAATATTTAAATTATTTCCACATACTCCACGTTTAGGTGGTATTTTGTTAGTGTCTGTATTTGAGTCTATGTTTCATTTATTCAAAACGGCATAGCGAGTACTGCAACTCATTCATATATGCGGTTCGTTTGATGGGGCGTGTACAATATATTATGTGTTTATTTGTATTTGTTTCACCCGTTTTGACTACTACGAGACAGTTTAGACTAACCCGGGGGAAAGCCGTCAATCGTAGCTTATTAAGAAACGTGTGTATTCTTGTTTGTCTGTTTTCCCTTTTGACTACCAAGCGACAGTTCAAACCGACCAATACGGAAAGCCGTCTATCATGGCATTTTAAGAACCTTGTTCATGTATATGTGTGTCAACCCATTTTGACTACATGCTCAGGTCGAACCTAACAGTAAGGTTCCGCCAGCAAACATGAATTTTAAGAAATTATTGCGTTGCCTCACAATAAATATGTTATACCGCCAGAATTGTGATCTGTACAATTCTCGACCCTAATGTCGTGCGATGCTCTAGCGACTCGTATTCGTTACTAGAGTGCTTGTTATAGAGTGATTTGTCTGTAAGGTAATTACCTTGAAAACGAGCTCTTTTACCTGGAAAAGAACCGTTTTATGCCGTGTGCTACCTGCACTGGTCCTTCTGAACGTAAGCGACCAGAGCACAGGCGTATTTAGAAGACTGGAATTCTAAAATTCCAGAAACCTATGATTTAAATCGAATTGCAGCAATCATATAACGCATTTTTTTTTTCATTTATACTGCTGTATTATATATTTTATTCTAATTCGGGTTTGCACTAATCTTACGGAGCACGGCAGTGTCGCATCTAAGCATTGCGAATTGCAAACTGTTTATTTTAGAAAATGCAAGGCACCCGTGAAATTCCCGGTATCTAAGCGTTGCATGGCAAGCTGTTTAACTTAGAATATGCATGACATGCGGAAAATTTTATCCCGGTATCTAAGCGTTGTATCTACAAACTGTTTGACTTAGAAATAGCACGGCATCCGTAACATACGGTATCTAAGCGTTGCGAACGCAAACTGTTTAACTTAGAAGTTGCGCGGCATCCGTAAAAATTTTCCCGAGAACCTAAGCGTTGCACGGCAAACTGTTTAACTTAGATTAATGCATGCTTCCGTAAAATCAGCGGTAACTAAGCGTTGCATGGCAAACTGTTTAACTTAGCATATGCCTGCTTACTTTAATTTTGAATATCTTGTTCAGAGCGATGTTGCATCGCTTATAAGGTGACTAGCACCGGAAGTCAAAACAACTACATTTTTTTTTTTCAATTAATGGGACGGATTCCGTCGGACTTCCATGTCACTGAGTGACGGTGTAACTACAGCATAGTTACCCTGGGCAAATCAATAATACGAGTTGGCCAGACTCCATCATTGATTTGCTAGGTTATAAGACTGCACTTACAACACTAAGTTCACATGCGGTTGTTGCCAACCAGGAAACATTAGCTTCCAGCATGCGGTAGATCTTTCAAGGTGTTCACTACGACCTGAATAAATGTGTGTAATCTGTTCCTTAAGGAACTTACATGTGAGGTACTTCGAACTTAGTGCAACCGTCAATTTGAAGTTACGTCTGGATTCCAGATCTTAAGCGTACCTCACCTCTAATCAAGTTGGATTCACATAGCGAATCATATTACGTAATTAACGTTAATTGCGCTGTACCATAGGTAGCAGCAGTGTGATTACACGTTAGCATTTTTACAATTTGTAAAAGGAATATTTTCCCAATTAAATAATTTTACCATGGGTAACAGGAATATTTTCCAAAGTAAGAAGCTTCACCATAGGTAATAGCAATTATGTTTTTTTTTTTTTTTTCGAATTGGTAGGTTTTGCAATGAGCGACAGGAATGTTTTCCCAAAACAACTGCGTTTTACAATGAGTAAAAGGAATGTTTTCCAAGCAATAAGTTAATATGTATTACCCCATTAACTTAAAAAAATTCACAGTTTTAAGTTTGCATAGCAAGTGTCGTTAATGTATAAGTGTCGTGGCAAGGAGGGGTGGGGTGTATGATTTACACAGATGTTTTCACCACAAGGCTAAGAATCACTTATCTCCTTATTCATTAATCCTGGATCATGATGGAATGATCCCTGTTCTCTGATTCAGCCACTTGTCTCCAATTTTCTGCCCTCCTGACACTTTACCACAATTCACTGTATGTTGCACCATTTTACTGAAAATACATGAATTTGGACTACATCAGTTATGTTATATTCACACATATTTTAGTTTTATCTGAAAGCATGTCACAATTATTTACACTTTTGTATATGTTTTTGTGATCTTATACATGAATTAAATGATTTTATTTCATAGAATAATGTCTCAGAATTTTCTTTTCTCGATTTAAAGAAAGTTCTGTATTTTTCCCACTATAGGGTGAGTTCGCTAAATTTAGCATCTTGGGTGGGTAGCAACTGCTGCCATGGTCAGGGGTGAGTCGTCCTGACCTATTTTGACCATCCCTTTCACTTGCTGATGGCTGCCCTTGAGCATAAACACTCTCTCTGCTGAGGGAAGGGGGTGGGTAATAACGAAAGTGGTCGGTGGGTTGAAAGGGTTGGGGTTGATCTGACCTCAAAATGCGGCCTGGTCGAGGCCATGTAAACAATAGCTGATGGTCACTATATGAGCTGAGGGGGTGAGCTAGGTCCCTAGGAAAAGAGACGGCCCCCTTTTTCGTGACGTCAAGCCTGAACTTTGCACCCATTGGTTTTGCCAATGTTCGTTTTTGGGTCACAATATTTCGGACCTGGGAAATTTCGGGGATTTTTCCCGCACACGAAGTTGTGTACTTCCATCCGACTGTCCTTTTCGTTTTTCGCTCCCCAAATTTGTCAGCATGGATCCCCCACAGAAGAAGCGGCGAACAGTGCCCAAAGAGGAACGGAGTGCGGCCGGCAATTTACCGCGGCACGTTAAGGACTTCTTGCGGCTTTTGTCACTTAACCTGCTTCTATTTTCCGTATGCCTGGACCATTACCTTTACTGTGAAAGGGTTCCGTCATTATTTGACGAATGTCCGCATCGCTCCGTTGAAGAGGTGCCGTTTTCGCCGGTGTTGCCCGACGAGGACCCCTTAGACTATGTGCTCCGGTTATTCTTCTTGGAAGTTATCCTCGAGAACCCGGGGCAAAATGTTTTAGTTGGCGGCGCCCCTCCGGAGGAGTCATCTTTCGCCCAGCAATTGCGTTTAAGCGCACATTTCCTCCAGTGCAGCCCTTTGACCGCCCAAAGGGCTTAACGTATACGGGATACGGAAGAATTTTCTGCCTTTTTCTGGCGGGCGGTGAATGCAGAAAACACTTTCTTCATGCAA